>JBBMOL010001289.1:0-42975 GCA_037954665.1 Laguncularia racemosa | reverse complement strand
CCCTAAATAAGTTGGACCTCCTTTGTCTCTCTACTTTTAAGGCCAACTGAATAGCCTCATCAAGTGTACTATAGCGCTGCAGTTCAATAACACACACTATTTCATATTTTTGACCTGAGACAAAACGTGCTACAGTTTGTTCTGGAGGTTCAACAGACCCACACCTAATCATAAGGGTCTAAAACTCCTACACATAATCATTCACTGTTTTGCTTCCCTACCTCAATGTTTGTAGTCGCATAAACAGTTCCTGTTTTGTAGTGCTCAGGAATGAACCTTTTTCTTAATACCCTTTTCATATCCCTCCATGTCTGAATCTCAGCCTCTCCATCCCGATGCCTGCTGATAATCAAATTCTTCCACCATAGTGCAACGTACCTTATAAACTCAACAGCAGCCAATCGGACCCTAGTACTATCATCGATCTCATAACATTCAAGAGACCCTCAACCTTGATCTCCCAATCTAAATATTCATTAGTTGATCCCTTGCCATCATAAGAAAGCATTTGCAGTTTCACATATTCCAAGCCCCGAGGTGGCCTGAAATCCCTATTCTGATATAGGTTTGCCCCAAAAATTGTCACCCCTCTCTTCCCTGTATGGAAGATGCTCCTCACCATCCTTCTATTTAGATTCCCATCTCCCACTACTTTGTCTTGATGACAATTCTGTGGAGCTACCCGAGGTGGTGCCGGCTGGTTTACCATTGGTGGTTGTGTTAATGTTATTCTATCAATTCTAGTTGCCAGTGTAGCAACTGTGGTAGTAAGATCCTGGAGCTGTTCTTCCAAAGTTTCCTACTTGCTACATTATGACCCTGACCTCCACCAACCCGACTATTGGCTTTATCACCAATTCCCCCATTCACGTTGTCATTCGATATAGTTGTAGACCCCCATATACCGATCCTCAAAGACAATTTGAATAAATGAAATACACTTCACAACTACACTTCCTTTAACGCCACAAAATAGCAACTACAAAAAATGAAAACAAGCAAATCCACCTAACTTCATAAGTATGCTAATATAACCCACATGTAGCACTCTTCTCCACAACACGTTAATATAACACGGTGCAACACTTATACAATTCACCTCCACATGCAACACTTGCAATCCCCTTTTTAAATCACACACACACACAACACTAAACACTCACTATTGCTTAACACACCAATGCAATGCCACACACACACCTTTGCTATACACGGTGCAAGAAATTTTTTCTAAGTTCCACAAATCACTCCTTCACAAACAACTCCCACAGCAACAACATAAGTGGCAACAACAACAATTACACTTCCACTTCTATGGCAACAACAACAAATATACTTCTACTTCCACGGCAAGGATAACAAGATATACCTCCACTTCCCACAATTTAATTCGCAACTTACAAATAGGTAGCAATTTAAATTTGAATTTTAACCTCTTCACTAATTGCAAGCCTTCCTTAATTGGTAAGAAATGGATTTCAAATTCAAATAACACTCATTAACTCCCACAACTTAATGGATGTGTTTGAATTTGAATAGATTCCTTACTACTTAACACAATGCAAAATCTGTAAAATATATTCCCCAATTTAGAATTTGCACAATGGAATTACAACAACAAGCTTCACAACCTCCTTCACGCAACAAGCTAGTCACGGCAAGAAAAGGAAATTTTTCTAGTTCACAAAATTGTTGAATTAACAACACTTCTATTCTTCTTCCCTTCCATGAAAATAATCAATCACAAGAAGCTACAACAATCCTTCCAATCCAACTCCAACAAGTAGCAAATCAGATTTCAATCAAGGCAATTTTCGCAACTCAAAACTACAACACACAATTTCAATTCAAAAATGAATAACCCTAATTGAAGATGATGATCACGAAATCAACCAACAATTTGTTAAGTTCTCTAATTTAGTTTTGATGTTAACAAAAGAGAAATAATGTGTAACGTATGTTTAAGCTTGTTAGAAGTTGTTTCAGAAGGTAGTACGTAGGAGACAGAAGCTTGTTCAGAACCTTCAAAAGTGTTATATCGATTATTTTTGTTCTGACAGAAGGTGTTTCAGAAGTTGTGTAGTGTATCTGTAGTTCTCGTAATAATCTTTCAGAAGCACTTTCAGAACCTTCCATGTCTGTCACGAATTTTTTTCAGATTTTGCTCTAATTTTTATATCGATAGTTTTTAATAAATTTCAAGGCCTAGCTCCACGTATCAAATATATTAGGGTAATATATTTGATGTGCTTTACTAAAGTTGGATTTTATATCATAGGTTTTTTAATTTACATAAAAGTTTACAAGATTTTATTCAAAGATTTCATTTTATGATAAAGTGAGATCATATAAGATTTACAAGTTTTATCAAGATTTAAATCTAGATATTTATGCTATATTTTGGGAGATCCAGCAGTTACAAAAGATAAGGATAAGAAATATGGTTGTTACATGAAGATATGGTTCCACAATGTGAGGGATATCTTCAACAAACTTGATTCAAGAGATATATCCAAAGAAGATCTCGGTTAAACTGATTTATCCAAGCTTATCCTCATCAAGAATATCACGGAATGCAGATCCTCTCCAACAAATTCAACTTATTTTTGAATTACAAAAATTCAAAAATAAATTCAGATTGTCATGTGAAAAGTAATCGTTATGTTCTCTTCATATAAGGAGTGTTTAATTTAAATAAAGAAGTGTGTAAAAAAAAAAAAATGTTCTTTTGAGTAAGGAAAAAAACATATGGAAAAGAAAAGGCTCATACATTTTCAAGCGAAAAATATTTACATATACATGTGATCTATTGTATAGAGGAAATTTGATATTCCTCATTGTTATTGTAATTCCTTTCGTGTAGAAGGAATTGATAGTTATTTCATCACTGTAGTTTGAGTGATTAGCTTAGTGAAGAAGCTAGAAAGACTCAGCAGTGAGACTTCGCCTTGAAGAGACTTATTTTGTACCCTTTAAATTTGTTTGATATAGTGAAACACAACTGGTATAGATAACTGGGACCCCGGCGTGGAGCTGGAAGAGAGAACTGATGCTCGAGGCAGAACCTCTATAAATCTCTGAGCATTCTATTCTTCTCTACTCATTTTGTTTACTGCACATTATTGTTCTTCATTATTGTTATTCACGTGATTTTATTAGTCAAGAGTTTTTGAATGATTTGAAAAAAAGTGAAACTTTAAGTAATTAATGAATTCACCCCCCTCTTGATTAATCTAATTGGGACCAACAATTGGCATCAGAGCAAGACTCATCTATTTTGAGTGATCCAAAATGGTTGAAAATAATGTTGCAATTAATCGAGCTCCTTACTTCGATGGCTTAAACTTCTCATATTGGAAGATGCGTATGGAAACTTACATTAAAGCTAATGATTATGATTCATGGTAGGTCATTTCACTTGGAGACAATGTGATCACCTTGAGCGAAAATTCGACCTTGTCAGATTCGGAGAAGAAAATTATCGAGAAGAACAACAAAGAGAAAAATTTATTACTGACTACTATTGCTCCATCAGAGTTCTATTTGATATCATCGTGTGCAAGTGCAAAGGAGATTTAGGATATCCTATCCGATACATATGAAGGGACTGATACCATCTAGGAAATCAAGATAAATGCTTTATTTCAACAGTATGAATTATTTAAGTTTAAGTCTAATGAAGATGTCAAAGATGCTTTTAACAGGTTTACAGCTATTACAAATGAGCTTACATCACTTGGAAAGAAACTTCCAGATCTAGATCTTGTGAGGAAAATGTTGAGGATATTGCCACCATCTTGGGATGCAAAGAAAACTGCTATAGAGGAAGCTTAAGACCTAAACAAGCTAACTCTCAGCCAATTGAGAGAAAAGCTCATGGCATATGAGTCACACATAAAAACCACGCAAAGAGGAGAAGACGACACCAAAGGAATTGTGTTTAAAGTGAAGGAAATAAAGCAAAATAAGATTGAAACAGATGATAGCAATGATGAGAAAGAAGAGGACATTAGTCTTCTAACATGTAGACTCAATAGGCTGCTCAAGAAGCAAAGAGGTAAGAAGTTTAATGTGTTCAAGAAAAGTACTGAATATAAGCATAATGATGCAGGAAAAGCTTACAAGGAGAAAGAAAAGAAGAAAGAGAAAAGGGAGATTCATTGTTATGAATGCAAAAGGCCAGGACACATCAAATATGAATGTCCAACACTGATCAAGAAAATGGAAAATTATAAAAAGAAAAGTCGTGTAATGCTAGCAACGTGGAGTGATTTAGAGGACATAGAAACAAATTCAGAAGATTCAGAAGAAGAAGAGGATAAGGCAAATCTTTGTCTAATGGCTAGTTCTGAGGTACACTTTGAATCTGATGAAGATGTAACTGATATTGACATGCTAGTAGAAATGAGTAAGCTATTAAAGGCACTAAAAAGGGCTGATATACGATTAGCTAAGTATGAAAATGAAATAAAAGCTCTTAAGAATGAAAAGGAAGCAGTAAAGCAAACAAATACTTTACTTGCGGATGAAAATGATACCCTGAAACAAGAAAATGAATCCATGCATGTGAGTATTGAAAAATTAAGAATAGAAAATCACCTACTTGAAGTAGAAACAAGTGACATGAAGGTAAAAATTGATGATCTATCTAAGTCATTGAAAACTACCTTTAAGAAATTTGATGAAAGTGACAAGAAATTGACCATGTTAATTTCTTCACAAAGAGTCTCAAATGAAAAACATGGATTAGGATATGAGCATGGTTCGAGTTCAAAATCGAATCAAAATACAGTCTTTGTTAAGGCTAAACAAGTCTTAAGTGATGAATCCAATAGCAAAAAGTACATTTCGAATACAAATAATGTTAAAAGAGGAAATACCAAAGACTTTTACAAAAGTTATTTTGACAAGAAGTATCCACACAATGGGTACTACAGAAGCAATACCAGAAGGTATAACAGAAGTTATACAAACCAGAATTTCAAGAAACAGGTAAATGACAGGTATAGGAATGCTAATTCTTATGCATGTTTCTTTTGTAATAAATTTGGTCATATTGAGAAATTTTGTTATTATAAGAGAAATAAGCTTAGTAGTCAACAAGTAAATTAAGAAATCAAATGAGCTTATCTTTTAAAGGGCCCAAACTTGCTTGGGTTCCTAAAAGGACTTAATTCTTTTTATTTGTACAGGAACATGAAGCTAAAATAAGAGGAACATGGTATTTGGATAGTGGATGTTCTAGACATATGACTGGAGATGCTTCATTGTTCAATAGCATAACTTGGGAAGAAAAAGGGTATGTAAAGTTTGGAGATGATAGTAGGTAAATTAATTGCCACTAGAACGATTGGTATGCCTACTTTTCTCATTGAAAATGTATATCTTGTGCAAGGTTTAAAACATAATCAACTTAGTATTAGTCAGTTATGTGATAAAGGATATAGAATGATTTTTTTATCAAGATAAGTGCCATGCTTTTAATGAAAATGATGAAAGATTATTTGAAGGAATTAGGAAAAGAAATATCTATCTCATAAAACCAGCTGAAATCGATAATGTCTGTTGTTTAATTTCTTTGAATGATCATGTTTTTGCTTAGCATAAACGACTAGGACATGTTAATTTTAATCATTTAGAAAAATTATCTAAAAAGGATATTATTAAAGGATTACCTAAGATAAATATTAAACAAGATGTGAAATGTGATACTTGCTTAAAGAATAAAATGGTTTTTGTCTCTCATAAAAGTAAAAATGTAATTTCAACTAAGAGACCACTTGAATTATTGCATCTTGATCTTTTTAGACGTACTAGAGTCTTAAGCATGGGTGGAAGCAAATATGGATTTGTTATTGTTGATGATTTTTCAAGATACACTTGGGTTATATTCTTGCGACACAAAAGAGATACCTTTGATTCTTTTCAAAAATTTGCAAAACAAATACAAAATGAAAAGGGAGTTTCCATCATTAGTCTTCGAACTGATCATGGAACAGAATTTCAAAATGCAAGTTTTTTAAATTTTTGTGAAGAACATGGTATATCTCATAATTTCTCAAGTCCATACACTCCTCAACAAAATGGAGTAGTGGAACGCGATAATAGAACTTTACAAGAGATTACTAGGTCTATGTTAAATGAAAGTGGAATTGCTAAGTATTTTTAGGTAGAAGCAGTTTCTACAACTTGCTATATCATCAATAGAGTTTTCATTCGACCTATGACATCAAAGACTGCTTATGAGATATTTCGAGGTAAGAAACCTAACTTTCATATTTTCATATCTTTGGATCTACATGCTTTGTGAAAAAGAATCCTCTCAACCTTGGTAAGTTTGATGAAAGATCTGAAGAAGCTATTTTCTTAGGATATTCTCTAAATAGTCGTGCTTATCGTGTTTTCAATAAATCATCAAAAACTATTGAAGAATCAATAAATGTTAAATTTATTGAGGATTTAAAGGATGTTGATTCTGATGAAGTAAAGGACTCCAATTCTAACGCAGAAGTTAGTTCAGAACCTAAGTCAAAAGCACCTGTTGTTAACACTCGAGGATTTGGTCGTCCAGAACCTATTTCTGAGGCAAATACAGAAGGTACTTCAGAAGGTGTAAGATCTGAACAAGAGGCTTCTAAAGCTTGGAGGTATAAGTCTGCACTCCTTCTGATCAAATAATAGGTAATGTTCAATCTGAGGTTAAAACAAGAGCTAATTTACAAAATCTTGAAAATCATTTTGTGTTGTTATCCGAAATTGAACCTAGTAATATGGAGGAAGCTTTAAATGATGATAATTGGATTATCTCTATGCAAGAAGAATTAAATCAATTTTAAAGAAACAATATGGAATTTAGTTCCTAGACCTAGAGGAAAGTCTATAATTGGAACTAAATGGATGTTTAAAAATAAATTAGATGAAGACGGAAAAATTATAAGAAATAAAGCAAGATTAGTAGCTAAAGGTTATTCACAAGAAGAAGGAATAGATTTTGATGAAACATATGCACCTGTTGCTAGACTAGAAGCAATACGGTTGATGCTTGCATATGCATCTTATAAGGATTTTAAAGTTTTTCAAATGGATGTAAAAAGTGCATTTTTAAATGGTTTTATAAAAGAAGAAGTTTATGTGGAACAACCACCTGGTTTTGAAGATCCTTTCCAATCAAACTATGTTTTTAAATTAAATAAAGCACTATATGGTTTGAAACAAGCTCCAAGAGCTTGGTATGAAAGATTGAGTATGTTTTTTATCTCTAAAGGTTTTCATAGAGGAAAAGTTGACACTACTTTATTCTTGAAAACTTTTGAAAATGATATCTTGGTTGTACAAATATATGTGGATGATATTATCTTTGGATCTACTAAAGACTTGTTGTGTCAAGAATTTGCTGAGACCATGCAGGCAAAATTTGAAATGTCAATGATGGGAGAATTGACATTCTTTTTAGGGCTTCAAATAAAACAAACAAAAGAAGGAATCTTTGTTCATCAAGAAAAATATACAAAACAAATGTTGAAGAAATTTGGATATGATAGCTGCAAAAAGGTTACAACACCTATGAGTACTTCAACATGGTTAGACTCTGACTCAAATGGACAGAAGGTAAGTGAGAAAATTTATAGGAGTCTTATAGGTTCCTTATTGTACTTGACTGCATCAAGACCTAATATTTTTTTTAGTGTGTGTTTGTGTGCTAGATTTCAAGCTGCACCAATAGAAATTCATTTATCAGCTGCAAAGAGAATTTTCAAATACCTAGTTAATACTTCAAATTTGGGCATCTGTATCCTAAAAATCAAAATTTTGAGTTAATAGGATATACTAATGCAGATTATGCTGGTTGTAAAATTGATAGAAAAAGCACATCTGGTACTTGTCAATTCCTAGGTGATAAATTAATTTCTTGGTCTTCTAAAAAACAAAATTTTGTTGCTCTATCCACAGCTGAAGCTGAATATGTTTCTATTGGTAATTGTTATGCACAAGTTTTATGGATAAAACAACAATTGAATGATTATGGAATAAATTTTAAAACTATGCCAATTAAATGTGACAACACGAGTGCAATAAATTTGACAAAAAATCCAGTGCATCATTCTAGGTCAAAGCACATAGAAATTAGACATCATTTTATTAGAGACCATGTGCATAATGGAGATATAAATGTTGAATTCGTGCCAACCGATAATCAATTTGCAGATATTTTTACTAAACCTCTTGAATAGGTAAAATTTGAATTTATTAGAAATGAATTAGGAATTTGTAACCCTTTTTGAAATCCCCCCCGAAAGCTTCAATATTTGAAAGTCTTTATTCATATAATATATATAAATATATTTTTTTCCTCTTTATTCATTTCCTTCTTTCTTTAAATTTTTTTCCTCCGCAATCTGCTCTCTCTCTCTCTCTATTTTCCCTTCTCTCATTGCAACTCCAATGGCGCCTAAATCTTCAGAACGTCTCAAAAAAAAAATCCTTGAAAACAAAATCCTCCAACAAACCTTTAGTGATTCATGATGAATCTTCAGATTCTTCAGAAAAACGTCAAGAACCTTCAATAGAGGAGAATTCGAGTTCCCCTGACTCCGAATCTATCATAGGTTCCAAGAAATTTTCCAAAAGAAAACGGGTTGCATCGTCTTCAAAAGGGAAAGAAAAGGTTACTCAAGAAACCACAGCCAAGAAGCAAACAAAACAAAGGAATGTACCAAGTCTGAAACCCTCAATTTCAAAATCTCTTCGAAGGAAGAAAAACAAGGTGTGTTCTTGTAGTTTTGTAGATTTTAATTTCTTTACAAGCAATGGATTTTACTGGAATGAACTTTTAGAACCCATAGGATGCATGGAACTTTGCTTTACTCAAGTTCTAGTTTATAGCGAGTGTGTGAAAGAATTTTATGGAAGTTTAAGTCTTTCGGAAGGGAATGTTTTAGTTTCTAGGGTATGTGATCAAGATATTACAATTTCTAGGGCAGATGTAATTAAATTTCTACACTTACATGATGTAAATAATGATGTAGAAATTACAAACATGCCTAGGAATGATCTGTTTGCTGTTATAAATGGAGGCTTACAAATGGATTATGGAAAAGAAGCAATGGTTATTGATTTCGAGTTGTTTCCTCGAATCATACACAAGATTATTGTTGAATGTATATGTCCAAGGAAGGGCAGTTCTACTTCAATGTCCATAGAACATGCTCAAATTATCTATGCGATGATTAATAGAAAGAATGTGGACATGGCTTCTAGAGTCATTGATCAAATATGGAGAAATAAAGAAAGTTTGGTATTTAGGAATGTACTCATGCGGTTGTTTGTGTTTAAAGGGATAGTTTTGTCTACCAGCTCTTCTGAACCTATTAAGTTAAAGAGGATAGGTAAAGAAGTTTTTCATCATATGTCGATCTTTGTTAAGGATTGTTTGTGGTATGCGAATGATGGTGCACATTTTGTCCATCAAAGGCATATGAAAAGAATTGTTCCTTTTGGAACTTCTTCAATACCTGTTCAAGAAGGAGGTTCAGAACCTAGAACAGAGTTTAGAACAGATTATAAGAAGCAACCATATGCTGATGAGGCTGGGAAGAGTGGAACAAAAGAAGCTATATCCAATGTTGATCTAGAACAAATGAAGAATGTTATGCGAGAAGCTTTGAAACATGAGCTATCAGATTTAGTTAAGACAACTTTGACAGATGAAGTTTCAGTTCTTCAACGGTCTGATCTTAGGAGACTAAAAGCAATGGAGTTACAAGTTAAACAAACCTCTGATATCAAGAAAAATTCTAAGAAAATGCTTACTGATCTCCATCACTATAGAATTCTCTATGATGAGTTTAGTGCGAGAGTCAAGCAAGATTTATCTAACAATGTGATTGCTTTTGACAAGTTTGTCTCTTAAGTGAGGAAGATAGGAGATTCAGTCACTAACTCCTTCAAGACTTTGGACTTCAAGACGGATAAAACATCTCAATCTGTCACAAGTCTTTAAGGTGAAATCAAGCTATTCTTATCCAACAAATTTCTAGATTATGTTCGCTCTGGCGCACATATCATCGACTTGGATACTTCACCAGAAAAACCTTCCTCTACCAAACCTTCCACCACTCTCTCTACCTCTCGAGTCACAAGATCTAGAAAATCTTAGTTTTTATCTTAATTTTTTTTTAAAAAAAAACAAGTTGTAAAAGACTTCTTTTATCTTTTATGCATCGATTAAGGGGGAGTTATTCCTTTTGATGTTAACAAAAAGGGGGAGAATGATTCTATTGTGCTTATGAGTGCTTATGATCAATGTGTTTATGATCAATACTGCTTATTATTATGCTTATGATCAATGCATTTATAATGATACACGCCTATGTACTTTGCTTGTGTATACTGGAGTGGATGTCTGGAAAGTACACGAGTGAGATACACGCCCATGTACTTTGTTTGTGTATATTGAAGCAGATGTCTGGAAAGTACACGTCCATTTACTTTGCTTGTGTATCTAAGTTTTGCTGTTGTGCAATGATGTTTTAAATACACGACCAATGTACACTCCCATGTACTTACTCGTGTATATTCACATAAGGACGCTTGGAAGAAAGCACGAGATACACGAACGAGATGCCTTACTCGTGTATCCGCTTGTGTATGTATCCAACCCGGGTACATATATAAATAGACCGTTAATTGCCCTAGAAAGGAGGTTACGAATTTTGTACTTGCTCTAACTCTCATAACAGCAGGGGAAAGAAGATTCAGTCAATTCAAAAGGAGATTGAAGACCCACGAAGAAGAAGATTCTATCTTTAAGGGCTGTGACTATGAATTTTATTTATTCTTCCAGTAATTGTATTTCGTTTGTCCAATTTATGGAGGAGTAGACTCTAAATCTAGATTTTATTCGAAACTTCTCTGTCACATGATGAAGAATCGGTTTTTAATGCGAAGTTGTTGACTTTCTTATGATTAATTGCATGCCCTTCAATTGTTTCTTAGATTCATAGATCCGGAATATGAACTTATGCATGATATCATATTAGTTAATTGAGAAATTGCTTTTATGATTAGATTTAATGCAATTAATGAGATTTGATTGTTCTTCTAGAGATAGGAAACAAGAGTCTTCTGTTTACATCGATTATTTCGATGCGAATTCATGTGCTTTATGCAATTCTAGGTTGCTATTAATTAAGGAGAGATCCTATTTGATAAACCTAGGATTAAATAGGTTAATATACTTGAGAAAGTAGTTAACTTGACTAGGGAATTCGACAGTATAAGAAGTCAAGTGCGCCAATCTTCATAAATCTAATGAATTAGATGATAGAGAAGGAGTAGAATAAGATCTAGGTTGCTTTTGTTAATTGATAAATCTTCAGAACCATTGTTGTTAGCGAGTTATTAGTTTTAAGATTAGAGTAATTAAGTTTCAACCAACATATTTAAGCGTCGGTTAGATAATAGGAACAAAGTTAATACTAGTAGTTGGTGTATCTCTATAGGACGACCCTGTACTTGACACTATATTACGTCCACGGTAGGTACACTTGCCTATTGCAACGTAGTTAGAATTAGGAACAAGCATTATAAATATTAAAACTACGATTGGCAACGATCAAGTTTTTGGCGCCGTTGCTAGGGATATGCCAATATTAGAAACACTTTTTACCTATTAATTTAACCAATTTATTTCTTTCTTATTTTTTTTCCTTTTTCTTCTTGAGAATTTGGAGCTCATAATTGATTTGTATTACGTTTATAGTGCATGACCAGAAGTCGCTCCAAGGAACTTGCTGTTTTTAATCCTAAGCCAGAGAAAATTGTTCGTCGTTATCAGAAAAAGAAACACTCGACGGAGTCAACATCATTTGGTATTCAAGGAGAATCACCGAAGGAAGAAATGGCTGATCAATTCAATAATCGTGCTCAAGAGCTGAATCAAGGAAATGTTGTTGTGGATCCCCCGAATCATCAACTGGTTGATAATAGAGATGGCCGAGTTAATGAGCCACCTAGAACCAATTCTGATTTTGCCATGCCAAACTTGATAGGCGCCAGCTCTAGCATAGTCCGTCCTTGAGTGGAGGCAAATAATTTTAAACTTAAGCCTGCCGTGATTCAGATGGTGCAGCAATATACTCAATTTGATGGTTTACAGGATGAAGATCCAAATGCGCATATCCAACTCTTTCTGGAGATATGCAATACCTTCAAATTTAATGGAGTTAGTGATGATGCGATCCGCCTCAGGCTCTTCCCATTCTCTTTGAAAGGCAAGGCTAAGCAGTGGCTGAATTCTTTACCGAGGAACTCCATTACTACATGGCAAGGTCAGATTAAGAAGTTTATGGACAAATTCTTCCCTCCTTCAAAGATCGCTAAACTTCGAGCAGAGATTCAATCTTATCATCAGTATGACATAGAGACTTGTATGAAACCTAGGAGAGATTCAAGGACTCAATGCGGAAATGCCCACACCATGGGATCCCAGAGTGGCTTCAAGTTCAGATATTTTATAATGGGTTGAACTATCAAACGAGACAAACAGTAGATGCCGCAGCTGGTGGCACCTTGAACCATAAAACTCCTGAAGAAAGTTTGACTCTTTTTGAAGATATGGCCGCGAATAATTATGAATGGTCACATGGTAGGGGCAGAGAAAAGAAGGTGGCAGTCATTCTTGAAGTGGATGTGCCAACTTCTATCATGTCCAAAGTTGAGGCTTTATCTAGAAAGATTGACGGGTTGGCTGTCTCATAACATCAGCTGGCTATTGTGGAACCCTCAGGTGGTGAGGAAGGGCAAACAGAGCAAGTGGATTATTTGGGAAACCTAATTCGGCCCCAGAACAATCCATACAACAATACTTATAACCCAGGATGGAGAAATCACCCAAATTTTTCTTAGACTAACAATAGTAATATTCAGAAGGGAAATCTAAATCCTCCACCAGGTTATCAGAGGCCGATGGTCCAGAGTTCCAAACTGCCAATTGAAGATCTCCTCACAAAATTCATCAAGGATTCAGAAGACAGACTGAAGTCCTTAGATTTGATTCTGAAAAATCAAGACTCGGCTTTGAGGAATCATGAGGCATCAATACATAATCTTGAAAACCAGGTCGGTCAGATAGCTAAGCTTTTGTCAGAGAGATCTCAAGGTTCACATCCGGGAAACACGGAAACCAACCCTAGAGAACATGTTAAAGCTGTCACATTACGAAGTGGTAAGGAACTACAACCAAAGGTTCAAGAAGAAGAGAGTCGGGTGACTGAACCAGCAAAAGAACAAGTAGTTCTCAAAGAAGGGGGAAAGCATTCAGAAAAATCACTTAAAGAGAAATCATCACCTCTACTAATCCCAGAATACAAGCCCAATGTTCCTTATCTAGCACGACTCAAGAAGGACAGAATAGATGAGCACTATGGCAGATTTTTAGAGATATTCAAGCAATTGCATATCAACCTTCCACTGGTTGAGGCATTATCACAAATGCCACGATATGCAAAATTTTTGAAAGAGTTGCTATCGAACAAAAGGAAGCTTAAAGAGTTCTCCACTGTAACTTTAGGAGAAGAATGCTCTACGGTAATTCAGAACAAACTCCCAAAGAAGTTAAAAGATCCTGGGAGCTTTACCATCCCTTGCCTGATAGGGAATTTATCTGAAGAATGGGCATTAGCTGATTTGGGAGCCAGTATTAATTTGATGCCATACAAGATGTTTCAGAAATTAGGTATTGGAGAGCCGAAACCGACCAAAATGAGTCTTCAGTTAGCCGATCGATCAGTCAAATTCCCGAGAGGAGTAGTCGAAGATGTCTTAGTGAAGGTGCAGGACTTCATCTTCCCAGCAGATTTCGTCATCCTTGACATGGAAGCAGATGTGGAGGTCCCTCTTATATTGGGGAGGCCATTTTTGGCTACTACTAGAGCCATAATTGATGTTGGGGATGGGAAGTTAGTGTTGAGAATGGGAAATGAAGAGGTCATAGTGAAAATGCCTAACGTCCTTAGACAAAGCTTGCACCATGATGATACATGCTATGCAATCGATTGCCTTGACTTCGCAATTTCAGATTCATTGCAAGACTTATTGATTGGTGATGCATTGGAATTGTGTTTAATGAATGGGGAGAAAGAGCAACCTGAAAATATGGCGATTAGAGCAGTTGTTAATCAGCTTAATAATAATCCTGAGTTGAGAGAAGAAAGAAGCTTTAAAGGTATGAATGGATCCACCATTCAGAGATCGAAACCTTCAATTGAGGAACCACCTGAGCTAGAATTGAAACAACTGCCATACTACCTTCAATATGCATTTTTGGAAGAAGATTCTAAACTTCCAGTCATAATTGCATCAAATCTGGATCAAGACCAACAGGAAAGGTTATTGCATGTCCTGAGGCAACACAAGAAAGCAATTGCATGGAAAATTGCAGATATAAAGGGGATTAGCCCATCGTTTTATACACACAAAATTTTGATGGAAGATCGTGTCAAGCCAGTGGTATAACCGCGACGCCGACTTAATCCAAATATGAGAGATGTTGTAAAAAAGGAAGTCATCAAATTGCTTGATGCAGGAATGATCTACCCGATTTCTGATAGCTCATGGGTGAGCCCCATTCAAGTAGTTCCGAAGAAAGGCGGTATGATAGTAGTACCGAATGAAAAAAATGAACTCATCCCGATGAGAACTATCACTGGATGAAGAGCTTGTATAGATTACCGCAAGCTAAATGACGCATCTCGAAAGGATCATTTTCCTCTTCCATTTGTGGACCAAATGCTTGAAAGGTTAGCTGGTCATGCATATTACTGTTTCCTCGATGGGATGTCTGGATATTTTCAGATTCCTATCGCACCCGAAGACCAGGAAAAGACGACATTCACATGCCCTTTTGGGACCTTCGCTTATCGATGCATGCCTTTCGGATTATGCAACGCTCCATCCACCTTTCAGCGATGCATGGTGGCTATTTTTGAGGATATGGTAGGAGACAAGATGGAAGTATACATGGATAATTTTTCCATTCTTGGGAATTCTTTTGATGACTGTCTACACCATCTTGAGTTAGTGTTGCAATGTTGTGAAGACACTAACCTGGTCCTAAATTGGGAGAAGTGCCATTTTATGGCAAAAGAAGGTATTGTCTTGGGTTATAAAATCTCCAAGAAAGGTATTTTCAAGGTGAATGGTCAAAGGCTTAAGCACTACTTTGGGGACAAAACAGTTTTGGAAGAAAAGGAGGAGCTGAACCTCATTCTCATCTCCATTTGAGCTCCACCGGTTCATTACGTCGAGCTAACGACGTTAAACAACAACGCTTCTTGGGAGGCAACCCATGTTGCTTAGGTAAGTTTTCTTCTTTATTTATTTATTTTTATTTTTCTCATCCGTTGTTTTGGAGTAACTTTTGCAGGACAGCAAGCTACAGAGGGGCTAACCAAGTGTGGATTCTATGAAAGTCACCTTAATAGAGCTTCTTTTAAGCTCTAAGTGTGGGGAAATTCAGGATGGGAGACCTTTTCAAGGGAATGTAAGATGAAGTGATGACAGGTATGTACTTTGATCTACACAACCGGGTACACTAGTCGTGTATCCAGGTTTTTCACACATGCTAGAGGGTGTCTAAATTGACTTTGCAATACCAAAGGGGAATACGTCATGGCATGCCCTCCCGTGCACTTCAAAATATGCTCATTGTGTAAATATCAAAGATACATGAATAAGGTACACGCTCATGTACCTGGTCGTGTATCTGACCCACAGAAGGCACAATTCGATACACGAACAAGGTACACGCTCGTGTACTTAGTCGTGTATCTAATCGACAGAACACCCCCTCTATATACACGAACAAGGTACACGCTCGTGTACCTAGTCGTGTATTTGACTCACAGAATGCTCCCTCTATATAGACGAACAAGGTATACGCTAGTGTACCTGGTCGTGTATCTGACCCACAGAGCACCCCCACTATATACACGAACAAGGTACACGCTCGTGTACTTGTTCGTGTATTTGACTCACAGAATGCTCCCTCTATATACACGAATAAGGTACACGCTCGTGTACCTGGTCGTGTATCTGACCCACAGAATGCTCTCCCAAGATACACGAACAAGATACACGCTCGTGTACCTGGTCGTGTATCTAACCCACAGAATGCTCTCCCACGATACACAAACAAGGTATACGCTCGTGTATCCAACCCACAGAAAGGAATCCAAAGTACACGACCGTGTACTTGGTCATGTATCTAATTTTTCTGCTCGTACTATAAAAGGACTCCTCACTTCACTCTGCCATTTACACGACCCATTCTCCATTCGTGTATTTGACCCACTCACTCTCACTCTACTCCTCCATACGGTTATTGTTCCTTCCACACTACAAACTTCTTCCGTTTCAAGGATTCAACGTAAGTAAGTTCTCTCTTCTTCTTCTTCAATACTTATTGCAATACGGTTGTTGCTCGGTTTTCTTTCACGACCACCATACATGCTTGCATCTATGATGATGGTATGATGAGTGATTTCGCATTTTGGAAGTCGATTGTTGATAAATCTGTAGACATTTTGAACACACGTGAATGCATGTATGTTTGATATCATGAGTGGCTGCCAAACAAGTGAATCAATAGTTAGGGTTTGAACATGAATATTTAGGACTTTAATTTTATGGGTTTCTAGAACAATGTTGTGTTTCTTTTCCGATCTTCTTCTTAGAAACCAAAGTATGAGGCCATTTTTTTTTTATGATCACTAAACTATCGCACCTAGCTTCTTAGAATCAAGATTTGAACTTTATCATTTGATGATGCTTTGGGTGTGTTGTAGTTACATTTTTGGCCTTTAGGAAGGTAGGTTGATAATATACTAAAGCCACAAGACCTGATTTTGAGTGTTCCTATGGTAATTCGTGCATGTATTAGATGGGCAGATACACAACTGGGTACACGGTCATGTACCTTGGTTGTGTATCTCAATTGTGCTATCTTCCTCCTTGTTTCGAAAACCCAATGCAAGTCCTATCATTTTCTTTGTGTAATTAACGAACCTAACCTATTTTGAGACCATTGTGATTGCTCCAAATGGTCACAAAGACTTGTGCAGTTAAACCAAAGTTTAATAAAAGAAGAAGAAGGCCACCCCTGCTAAGAGGAAGCGGGATGGTGCTAGTTCATCCTCCGCTCCACCTCCCCGAAGAGTTGCGAAGGAGCCATGGAGCAAGAAGCGGTTTGAAATTCTATCACGGAAACCGTTTGGTGCACACCAATACTTGGATTGGGGCATGCTAGAAGGGTATGGGCTAGTTCAACCAATGAAGGAGACCCTTACCATCGGCCTGTGGGAGGTCCTATTCACCATACAAGAACCAGCATATCGGGATGTTACTCTTGAGTTCTTATCCACTATGCAAATACAGAAGACAGAAATTGAAAAAGGATGGGACAACTCTTTTAGTTTTGAAGTGTATGGGCAACGGCATAACTGTACTACCCGCCAGTTCTGTTCTCTCATGGGCTTCTACACTGAAGCTTTTACCTGGACATCTGAGTTTCAAGACTTACATTGCCGTTGGCCTTCCAACGTGAACAATCAGGTACGTTGGGAGGAGTTGACTGGAAATCTGACTCAAGAGTACTTTCCATCCAGCTCCAAAGCCTCTCTAATTAAGGATGACTGCCTTAAAGTTTGTCATTGGCTCTTGACAAACACAATTGGAGCCCGAAAGAGCAGTAAGGGAGTTATCAATAACTTCGAAATCTTCTATCTTTACAGCATCTCCCACGGATATCAAATTAATATCGGGTTGGAGTTGGCCTTTTATCTATGGAGATAGGCACATGACTCCCGTTCTAAGGGGATTTATTATGGCAGCTTCATCACTCATTTGTTGAAGAGCATGGACATTTTCCAAGACCCTGGGCTAGAGGCCACCAAGTGCAATCAGGAAAGAATCTCTGATGGGCCGTTTACCAAGTGGGGAATGAAAAAAACCACAGGAACTTCCCGCACTTCTAGCAAGCCGCCTCCTTCTGCACAATCCTCCAAAGTTGCTCCCTCCTCGTCTTCACCTGGTGAGTCTTCTATTCCTACATCGGAGTGGGTGCTTGACCGCTTAGCATCCATTGAGGAGACCCAAGGTGAGATGAAAGTGCAACTACAAGGGATGCAAAAGGAACAAAAAAAAAATTAGGAAATTTATAGTTCACGCCTTCCAGTCGCTGGTTAAGTGCTTCCCAGCAGGGCAAGCTAGTTTGCCCACTTATGCCTCTTCCCCTGAAGCTGAAGAGGAAGTTGAGGCCAGCGGCGATAAAGACAAGGAAAAGGAAGGAGAAAGTGAGGGAGAAAGTGAAGAGGAAACTGAGGAAACCACTGAGGAAGTGGAACCAGCCACTGCCAAGGGTGAGGAAAGTGAGGATGAAGAGGATGAAATAGATGATGAAGATGAGGAAACCAGTTCTGAAGAATGAATGACTTCAAGTTACCTATTTTATTCTGCATATTTGAGAAGCTCTTTCTATTGAGCTAGACTCTTTCTTGTTGGATGACTGTAATAATGACTTATATCTATTTACTCTTTTACCTTTCGTTTTTGTTGTGTTGAACTTTGCTGCTCTAGGTGCTATCTTGCGAATGCAACTGGTCCCATAACCTTCCTTGGCGAACTTCATCAATATAGATGATTGACATTCTGCTAGCTATGCAATTAGTCCATCACCTGTTTAATCCCGGGAAGTCTCAGTTCCTTTTCTTTTTTTTTTTTCTTTTTATCTCTTTATTTCTCATTACGTTCTTGAATGATAAAGACATTGGGGACAATGTCTCAACCTAAGTGTGGGGAAGGGTATACTAAAGAAATTTGATAAGGGTTGTGCTGAATTGTATGAGTCATTCAAAAAATTCCCCTAATTTTTGTTTTTCTCTTTGTGCTTGATAATCGAATTTTGAAATCATGATTGCAAATTACGTAGTATTATGAGTCATTCAAATCACGTTTTGCAAACGTGTGCAGGCTTATGAAGTTGGGATGGATTTGCCGAAATTCAATGCAAATACTTCAAGCTAGCACTAATGGCACGAATGATCGTGGTTTTACTCAAGCTAGAGCAAATCGAATAAACCTGGACAGCATACGCAAATTACGACATATTGCACTTACTAGGGAAAACTCTAGAAACCATTGCAAATTTTCCAAATTCGTGGCAAACAGCAATAATTTTGGCAATTCTAGCGAAATTTTGGACATTGTAGCGAACTCGTGCGAATTTACCAAGTTTTGGCCTTACTTCACCAACTAAATAGGGTTGTACGAACTGGTGCAGGTTTACGAAGTTCGGATGGATTTGCTAAAACTCCATGAAAATACTACAAACTAGCACTAATTACACGAATGACGGCAATTGTATTCATGTTGGAACAAATTGATCCACGCAAAAAGAGATATAAAATGAGCGTGAATAAATACCGGCAAGTGTACCGGATCGGATCAAGTAATATAGTGAGAGAAGAGTGTCGAACCACGAAGATTGATTAAGTAATAGACCTTTATCAATTTCTACTACTATTTAGGCAATGATGTTTGATGAGAATTGAATGAATTATGCTAAATGCTCAAAAAGAGGATTATGTTTAAAAATTGATAAATTGATGGTGGGAAATAGAATCCACCCTAATTCTACTAATCATATTGCCTTCATGTTATAATAACTCATAGCTATATGGATTTTCACAAGAAATTAACAAAACCTTAATCCTTTATCAAGTGTTAAAGTAATGTTACCTCAATTTAATTTAATAGCTCCCGCTAATTCAAATCAAATGAGGATTCTAATTCACAATCATAAATTTCCCAATTATATGATTGCCTAATATCTTTAAAATAATTTCTCCTAATCCCTTGGTGAAAAATTTAATAAAAATATTGCATGAAACACTTAGGTCAATTTCTAATAAAATTCAATAACGCTGCTTCCACATGAATTATTAAATCTTACTTAGGAATTCCTGATAAAACCTAAATTTCTCTTTCGAGTCATTTACATTTCTATGCATTGATTTCAATTACAAAATACAATTCATAGCAGGACTTCTTATATGAAAATTCCGCATATCTACATTTCCTATAACATGAATACAATGATCATTTTAGTTTGAATTATGACTTCATCATGTTTCCCACAAGGATGATTTAGAACATTATAGTATGAATTGCATAAAAACAATTGAAATAAATAGGTGCAATGGAATTCATATTGAACAACAAGAATAAACTAATAAATGGCATAAAAGAAAATAAAGTAATTGAAACAATAGCTATAATCTTCAAGAACTTCAGCAAAATAACTTTCTTTCTTCAAACTAAAATTTGGAATAACATGAAATGTAAAGGAATTAAAGAAAACATAAAATCCTAAAGTTCGTAAGGGAATTCTAATGATTTCAAAGAAAGACAAAGGATGCTAAACAAAGAATCAAAATAAAAGGATTCTCAAACAAAAGGGGATTCTAAACAAAAGGGGATGCTAAACAAAAGATGCTAAACAAAAGGGGATGCTCCTAAGGTTCACACAAGGGGCCTATTTATAGATCCAAAGAGGAGGGGGATAAGGTTGATCTGATGAGGATTTGAGTCAGCAAATTAAATAAGATACGATTTTGCAGAGATTTTCGCAATGGATATCCGGGGAGTAATGAAGGCTGGTTCAAGGCCGGCTCAAGGCCGGTGGCTTTAATGCTTTTTAAGGCCGGTTTAATATAGGCTGGCTCAAGGCCGGCTCAAAGCCGGCGGCCTTGAATGTAGGCCGGCCCAAGGCCGGCGGCCTTTATTACAATCTTCCGCTCGCTTCTTCAATTTTGTGAAAAACTCCTCCAATTAAATTGTAATTTA
Organism: Laguncularia racemosa; assembly: GCA_037954665.1. Lineage (NCBI taxonomy): Eukaryota > Viridiplantae > Streptophyta > Magnoliopsida > Myrtales > Combretaceae > Laguncularia > Laguncularia racemosa. Next base: position 22,074 of record JBBMOL010001289.1, on the reverse strand, counting down.
CTTTTGGGTCCTCAAAACCTGTATTTTCACAATAAACACCATTAAGTATCATTTCTTTATATTTTCTTATAATATTGAAATAAATTTAATATAAGTCCAAAAGAAAATATAAGTATAATGTGATCTTATCACAAATCCTCACACTTGAACTTTTGCTTGTCCTCAAGCAAAATAATTGATTTAAACAAGAGAAATCCATCATTGAACTTTTGGTGCCCATTGTTCTGACCATACTGAAATTTGTAACTAGTATATCTAGTTGAAATTTAGTAGTTAATCTAAATACAACAGATTTTTAATCCCAGTGTTTAACAATAGAAAACAATACTTAGTCCATAAGGAAAAACATTCATTTAAACTTCATTGGTTATTAGCAAGTATCATCTCCCTCAATTTTACTTCTCTAAACAAGATAACAAGGAGTGAAAGCATATGGTATCCATTTTTTTCCTAGAATTTCTCCCTTTTTTTTTCCCTTAATTGACAGTTGAGTGAGACTTCACTTTTCTGAGGAACCAAAGCTCGCCCATGTCAACCTGGTTTTCATTAAGGTACTAAATTTTTGCCTTTTCGCCCTTCTCGTTATTGTGAGTTCATTGAGTCGGCACATCCTGGGCTCATCGCCTAAGTGACCGGGTTTTAAAGGGACCCTTACGAACTCTTCCTCACACTAACATTTAAGATTGGATACTCTTAACTCACTTTCCTGAGTTATTGGAGTAAAGGCTCTTTTTTTTTTTTTTAAGGGATCACTAAGTAAAATATTTCATTTACCTCTTTCATTAGGTGTTAAGGTATTCTCAAAGAAATTTCAAGAGAGATTTATCCCAACCAATTTTTCCTTGAAGTAAACTTGCTTGTTTTTTTCAACTTAAGGACTCAATCTCAAGTTCAAAGGCTAAACATAGGGTAAACCCCATTCTCTAGAGATTTTACTATTAAATTTTAACTATGTAAACTAGTCACAATAGTTGGCGAGTAGGGCACCAATCTAAGTCAATTTCAGGATTTCAATTTAAGGACATAAATAAAGCATGGGATTTGTAAGCTCATGATGTGTGCAATCATTATACTTCTACATTTATAATCCCTTCCCCACACTTAAATTGGACAATGTCCTCATTGTTCCTAATATATCACAAAATTAAGGAAAAGAATGTCAATGCGGAAATTGAAATACTGGTACTTCCCTGGTGTAAAATTGTTCATCAGGAAGAAAATTCCTCCCAAAATGTCTGTCATCCTTAAAGTGTCTTGAATGCACCGGTGGCTCTTATCCAGCCTTGAATTAGTTTCTTCTTTTTTTTTTTTTGTAACGAAATTAAAACACTAGTGTATATACTTATTGAGCATGGGCTGCCTCCCATGAAGCGCTTAGTTTATAGTCGCTAGCCCGACTTTTCCAATTCAAGTTCTTGAATCTCCTAAATCCACAATTGTGGCATTTCTATCAACATGTTCCCCTTCATAGTAATGTTTAAGAAGATAACCATTTACTTTGAAAGTACAGTTGTCTTCTGCCTTCAACTCAACTGCACCATAAGGAAACACATTAACAATTTCAAATGGTCCAGACCATCGTGATTTCAACTTACCTGGAATAGCTTCAATCGAGAGTTGTACAATAAGACTCTTTGACCAGGCAAGAACTCTCGCTGTAAGATGTTCTTATCATGCCATCGCTTTGCTCTCTCCTTGTAAATTCTCGCATTTTCATATGCTTCCTCTCTCATCTCGGCCATTTGATTCAATTGGAGCAACCTCTTTTCACCTGCAGCTTGCAACTCAAAGTTAAGGTATTTTATGGCCCAGTATGCCTTGTGCTCAAGCTCTACGGGTAGGTGACATGATTTACCAAAAACAATCTTGTAAGGGGACATTCCAGTAGGTGTTTTAAAAGCTGTTCTATAAGCCCACAATGCATCATCAAGTTTTAAAGACCAATCCTTTCGGGATGCATTGACAGTTTTCTCTAAGATTCGCTTAATTTCCCTATTGGATACCTCAACCTGTCCACACGTTTGTGGATGATAAGGGGTGGCAATTTTGTGAGTAACTCCATATTTTAATAATAATTTCTCAAATTGCCTGTTACAAAAATGTGTTCCCCCATCACTTATTATAGCTCTAGGTACCCCAAATCTTGAAAATATATTCTTTTTCAAAAATTTAATGACAACCCTGCTGTCATTAGTTTGTAGAGCAACTGCCTCTACCCATTTCGAAACATAATCAACAGCTAAAAGAATATATTTGTTTGAAAAAGATGAGGGAAAAGGACCCATAAAGTCGATTCCCCAAACGTCAAAAAGTCCAATTACAAGTATATTATTTTGTGGTAATTCATGTCTTCTTGAAATATTGCCAGTCCTTTGGCATTGAGCACAAGTCATAATGAAGTCCCTGCAATCATGAAACAAACTGGGCCAATAAAATCCGCAAGATAAAATTTTTGCTACCGTTTTTTCCATACCAAAGTGACCTCCTACCTCTCTAGAATGACAATGTTGTATAATGCTAAGCTGTTCACTTTCAGGTACGCATCGTCTAATTATTTGGTCAGCACAATTTTTAAAGAGATATGGTTCATCCCAAAAATAAAACTTCACATCATGTAAAAATTTCTTTTTCTGTTGGTAGGATAAACCATATGGAGTGATTTTGCTAACCAAATAATTAATGATATCAGCATACCAAGGTAATCCTTGAACTTATACTACATGCAATTGTTCATTAGGGAACTTTTCATTAATAGGTGAATAAAAAAAAATTAGATTCCAGACGGGATAAATGATCAGCCACCACATTTTCAGTTCCCTTCTTATCTTTAATTTCCAGGTTAAATTCTTGCAGTAGTAGAATCCATCGAATTAACCTAGTTTTAGCATCAACTTTAGCAAATAAATACTTAAGGGCAGCATGGTCAGTATATACTATGATTTTAGAACCTATTAGGTAAGGCCGGAATTTATCGCATGCAAATATAACTGCTAAAAGTTCTTTTTCAGTTGTGGCATAATTCCTTTGGGCCTCATTTAAGGTTCTACTCGCATAGTATATTACATGAAATGACTTATCTTTTCTTTGCCCAAGTACCGCTCCAACAGCAATGTCGCTGGCATCGCACATTAACTCGAAGGGAAGCTCCCAGTCAGGTGCAACAATCACTGGTGTAGTAGTGAGCTTCTCCTTCAATAGATTAAATGCCTGCAAACAATTATCATAAAAAATAAAGGCAGAATCTTTTTCTAGTAAATTACAAAGAGGTCTTGAGATTTTAGAGAAGTCCCTGATAAATCTCCTATAGAAGCCAGCATGTCCCAAGAAGCTTCTGATTCCTTTCACTGTAGTAGGTGGTGGTAGCTTCTCTATCACCTCTACTTTTGCCCTGTCAACCTCAATTCCCTACTTAGATACTTTGTGCCCTAAGACTATTCCCTCTCTTACCATGAAATGGCATTTTTCCCAATTAAGAAGCAGATTAGTTTCCTTGCATCTCTTAAGCACACATCCTAAATTTGTTAGACATGTTTCAAATGACTTCCCAAAAACAGAAAAATCATCCATGAATATTTCAATGAAATTTTCTATCATGTCAGAAAATATGGACATCATGCATCTTTGAAATGTAGCAGGTGCATTACAAAGACCAAAGGGCATTCTTCTAAAAGCAAATGTGCCATAGGGACAAGTAAAGGTGGTTTTCTCCTAGTCCTTGGGTGCTATATGGATTTGATTGTAACCAAAATAACCATCTAAAAAGCAGTAATAATCATACCCTGCAAGTTTTTCTAACATCTGATCTATAAAAGGGAGGGGGAAATGATCTTTGCGGGTAGCATGATTCAGTTTCCTATAGTCTATACAGACTCTCCAACCAGTTACAGTGCAAGTGGGAATTAATTCATTAGCCTCATTTTGTACTACAGTCATACCACCTTTTTTTGGTACAACTTGGACAAGACTAACCCATTTACTATCAGAAATTGGAAAAATAATGCCTGCATCTAACAATTTAAGTACTTCTTTTTTTACAACTTCCTTAAGAGTTGGGTTAAGTCTTCTTTGTGGTTGTACTGTAGGTTTACACTCAGCTTCAAGAAATATCTTATGAGTACAAATTGAAGGGCTAATTCCCTTAATATCAGCAATGGTCCACCCGATAGCTTCCTTATGTTCTCTTAGAACATCCAAAAGTTGTTGCTCTTGATCACCTGTCAAAGAAGAAGAAATGATTATTGGCAAAGTATCATTTGTTCCAAGATAAGCATACTTTAAATGACTAGGCAAAGGTTTAAGTTCAAGCACCAGGGGTTGTGTCAATGATGGCATCGGTTTCTTCTCAGTGGTGCCCAGCTCCTCATAGTGTCGAGTCTTGAATTCATAAACTTGTTCAGTATGTTCTTCTTGGGGTTCATCCTCATCATCACTCCAATTATCTAAATCCCTAAGGACTGACTCCATCATGTCCACACCTACATTCTCTTCCATGAACTCAAAGGAAAGCTCATCAACACTATCAATAGTGTAACAGGATTTACAGTCATCAAATTTCTTTGTAGCCTCATACACATTAAACGTGACTTGTTCATCCATAACTCTTAAAGTAAGCTTACCTCGTTCCACATCAATCAATGCCTTACCTGTTGCCAGGAATGGTCTTCCTAAGATCATGGGTACCTCTCTATCTTCTTCCATTTCCAAGACTATAAAGTCAACTGGAAAGATGAATTTTTCCACTTTTACTAGGACATTCTCCACTATACCCTTTGGGTACTTGACACTTCTATCCGCAAGTTGTAAGGTGACGTGCGTCTCCTTACATTCTCCAAGTCCTAGTTTTCTGAAAATGGGTAGAGGCATTAAATTTATACTTGCACCAGAATCTATAAGTACTTTATCAAAATGAAAATTACCAATAGTGCAAGGAACAGTAAAACTTCCCTAATCTCTTTGTTTTCTTAGCAAATTGGATAAATTCTTTTGTAAGATCATAGAACATTCCTCTGTAAGCATCACTGGTTCATTCCCTTCAATCTTCCTTTTCTTTATGAGTAAATCCTTCATGAACCTAGCATATGATGGCATCTGCTGAAGTGCCTCTGCAAAAGGAATGTTAATTTGCAAATTTTTAAAGACTTCTAAAAATTTAGCAAATTGTGAATCCAATTGCTGTTGCTTCAGCCTTCCTGGGAAAGGAATAGGAGGAACATATGCTTGCACTTTTGGTGAATTTTGCTTTGGTTCCTCTTCCTTTTGTTTCCCTTTATCCTTCTCTAGGTTAACCTCCTCTTCCTCAAGTTTCTTATCAACCAATTCCTTACCACTTCTTAGCATAATAGCATTTACACCCTTAGGATTCTGCTCAGTATTACTAGGTAAAGACCCGAATGGTCTATTACTCAACTGTTGAGACATTTGACTAAGTTGATTTTCAAGATTCCTAATGGTGGCTTGTTGATTTTGCAACATTGTGTCAGTCTTCTCCATATAACTTATCATGAGTTCTTCCATTTTAGACTGACCTTGCTGAGAAGAGGTATTATGATTAGGATATTGTTGATGGGGAGTATTATGATTAGGACCTTGCTTTTGAAATCCAGGGGTTTTAAGTGCATTGTTATCATTTCTCCATGAGAAATTTGGATGATTACGCTACCCTGGATTGTAGGTGTTTGAATAAGGTCCTTGATTTCCTCTTTGGAAATTATTGACAAAATTTACTTGCTCTCCATGGGATGAGGAGGAAAAGTTTCCAGATGGGCACTCAAGAGTTGAGTGTGGTCCTGAGCATAACTCACAACAAGAAATTTGATTAACATTAAAAGATGGTGCAGAGGTGAGTTTACTTAACTGAGCGGTAAGAGCAGAAATCTGAGCTGTTAAGGTGTCCATGTCATTGACAGATGCTACTTTAGACTTACCTCTTTCATGTTGCCAATTATGTGCACTAGAGGCCATTTCATCTATCAAAGCACTAGCCTCTTCATATGTCTTACTCATTAGTGCACCACCAGAAGCAGCATCTACTAGAGATCTCAATGTATCATCTAAACTGAGATAGAATATCTCAATAAGGAGATTATCTGGTAATCTATGATGGGGGCATTTTCTAATTGCCTCCTTGAATCTTTCCCATGCTTCATACAGTGATTCACCACTAAACTTAGTGAAGTTTGTGATGTCATTTCTTAACCTAGCAGTTCTAGCAGGTGGAAAAAATCTCCTTAAAAATTTAGATGAGAGATCAACCCAAGTGGTTATAGAGTCTTGTGGTAATGAATTGTACCAAGCCCTAGCTTTTTCTCTAAGTGAAAACGGAAAAAGTTGTAGCCTAATTACATCATCAGATACATTATTCATTTTCACTGTATTACAATATTGAAGAAATACTGCAATATGCTCATCAGGACTCTCATTTGGATATCCTCCAAATTGATTTGATTGAACCATTTGAACGAGTGTTGGTTTTAATTCAAAATTGTTAGCCTGAATTGTTGGTCTTCTTATTGCAGGACCTGAAACAACAGGTATCGTGTATTCCCAAAGTGCTCTACCAACACCCTGAATTCGATTGTTGTTCTCATCTGCCATGTTCTCTTCTTCCTTTCTTCTCTGCACTCTTCTAAGTTGTCGCAAGGTGCGTTCTATCTCAAGATTAATTGGTAAAAGTTCAGCACTTCTACTCTTGCGCATAAAAAGAACCTCAAAGAGAACAGGAAACGATCACATAATGAAAATTAAATTAAATTAAATTAAATTAAATAACAAAATAATTGCGCCTAAATTAACAATAGAATCTGAAGATGGTCTAATATTAATCAATCCCCGGCAACGGCACCAAAAACTTGATCCACGCAAAAAGAGATATAAAATGAGCGTGAATAAATACCGGCAAGTGTACCGGATCGGATCAAGTAATATAGTGAGAGAAGAGTGTCGAACCACGAAGATTGATTAAGTAATAGACCTTTATCAATTTCTACTATTATTTAGGCAATGATGTTTGATGAGAATTGAATGAATTATGCTAAATGCTCAAAAAGAGGATTATGTTTAAAAAATTGATAAATTGATGGTGGGAAATAGTATCCACCCCAATTCTACTAATCATATTGCCTTCATGTTATAATAACTCATAGCTATATGGATTTTCACAAGAAATTAACAAAACCTTAATCCTTTATCAAGTGTTAAAGTAATGTTACCTCAATTTAATTTAATAGCTCCCGCTAATTCAAATCAAATGAGGATTCTAATTCACAATCATAAATTTCCCAATTATATGATTGCCTAATATATTTAAAATAATTTCTCCTAATCCCTTAGTGAAAAATTTAATAAAAATATTGCATGAAACACTTAGGTCAATTTCTAATAAAATTCAATAACGCTGCTTCCACATGAATTATTAAATCTTACTTAGGAATTCCTGATAAAACCTAAATTTCTCTTTCGAGTCATTTACATTTCTGTGCATTGATTTCAATTACAAAATACAATTTATAGCAGGATTTCTTATATGAAAATTCCGCATATCTACATTTCCTATAACATGAATACAATGATCATTTTAGTTTGAATTATGGCTTCATCATGTTTCCCACAAGGATGATTTAGAACATTATAGTATGAATTGCATAAAAACAATTGAAATAAATAGGTGCAATGGAATTCATATTGAACAACAAGAATAAACTAATAAATGGCATAAAAGAAAATAAAGTAATTGAAATAATAGCTATAATCTTCAAGAACTTCAGCAAAATAACTTTCTTTCTTCAAACTAAAATTTGGAATAACATGAAATGTAAAGGAATTAAAGAAAACATAAAATCCTAAAGTTCGTAAGGGAATTCTAATAATTTCAAAGAAAGACAAAGGATGCTAAACAAAGAATCAAAACAAAAGGATTCTCAAACAAAAGGGGATTCTAAACAAAAGGGGATGCTAAACAAAAGATGCTAAACAAAAGGGGATGCTCCCAAGGTTCACACAAGGGGCCTATTTATAGATCTAAAGAGGAGGGGGATAAGGTTGATCTGATGAGGATTTGAGTCAGCAAATTAAATAAGATACGATTTTGGAGAGATTTTCGCAATGGATATCCGGGGAGTAATGAAGGCCGATTCAAGGCCGGCTCAAGGTCGGCAGCTTTAATGCTTTTTAAGGCCGGTTTAATATAGGCTGGCTCAAGGCCGGCTCAAAGCCGGCGGCCTTGAATGTAGGCCGGCCCAAGGCCGGCTGCCTTTATTGCAATCCTCCGCTCGCTTCTTCAATTTTGTGAAAAACTCCTCCAATTAAATTGTAATTTACTTTTGGGTCCTCAAAACCTGTATTTTCACAATAAACACCATTAAGTATCATTTCTTTATATTTTCTTATAATATTGAAATAAATTTAATATAAGTATAATGTGATCTTATCACAAATCAAACTAATTTGGAAAACATGCTCACGTTGCGGCTGATTGAACTTATTGGGGTAAAACTCTAGAAGCCATTGCAAATTTGCCGACGTTGTGGCAAATAGAATTAATTTCGGACATTGTAACGTAACCTCAACCAATGCAGCAAACTCATGCAAATTTACCAATTTTCGCCATATTTCAAAAATATAGAAGGGTTCTACAAACCGACACGAGTTAGTTTACGAAGTTGGGACAGAATTGCCAAAATCTGATGCAATTGCATCAAACTAGCACACAGTACACGAATGAGGGCAAATTTATTAAGTTAAAGTAAATCACACAAATTTGGGAAGACATGCTCAAATTGTACTCATTAGAGAAAAATATAGAAACCATTGCAAATTAGTTTAAAACCGTGGCTAACAGCAATAGTTTTGGCCATTCTAACGAAATTTTGGATATTGCAGCAAACTCGTGCGAATTTTCCAAGTTTGGCAATGCTTCACAAATTAACTAAGGTTTTGCAAATCGGTGCAAGTTTACAAAGTTGGAATGGATTTGCCAAAATTTAATACAAAAACTTAAATCTACCACCAATGGCGCGAATGATGGCATTTTTACTCAAGTTGGAGCAAATTGAACAAATTTGGACAGCATACTCAAATTCCACTCACTAGGAAAAACTCTAGAAACCTTTGCACATTTTCTAAAATTGTGGCAAACAGCAATAATTTTGGCCATTATAAAGAGATTTTGGACACCATAGCAAGCTCGAGCAAATTTACTGAGTTTTTGCCTTATTTCACCAATTAAACAGGGTTTTAACGAATCGGCGCAGGTTTACAAAGTTAGGATGGATATGCTAAAATTCAAAGAAAATTCTTTGAGTTAGCGCCAATTACACGAATGACAGCTATTGTATTCAGGTCGGAAAAAATCAAAGGAATTCGGAAAACATACTCACATTGCGGTAGATTGCACTCATTGGGGAAAACACTAGAAACCTTTGCAAATTTGCTGAAGTTGTGGTAAATAGAATTAATTTTGGCCATTGCAACGTCACTTTAGACAATGTAGCAAACTTGTGCAAGTTTACCAAGTTTTGCCATATTTCACAAATTAAGTAGGGTTCACAAACCGGCTCGAGTTTACGAAGTTAGGATGGAATTGCCAAAATCCAACGCAAATGCATCCAACAAGCACACAGTACATGAACGAGGGCAAATTTATTAAGCTGAAGCAAATCACACAAATTTTGAAACGCACGCTCAAATTGCATTCATTAGGGAAAACACTAGAAACCTTTGCAAATTAAGCAAAATTGTGGCTAATAGCAATGGTTTTGGCCATTCTATCGAGATATTGTATCTAACTCGTGCGAATATACCTAGTTCGGCAATAGTTCACAAATTAAGCGGGGTTTTGCTAGTCGGTGCAGGCATAAGAAGTTGGCATGGATTTTCCAAAATTTAATGCAAATACTTCAAGCTAGCACTAATGGCACGGATGATAGCGGTTTTACTCATGTTGGAGCAAATTGAACAAACCTGGACAACATACGCAAATAGCGACATATTGCACTCACTAGGGAAAACTCTAGAAACCTTTGCAAATTTTTCGAATTCGTGGCAAACGGTAATAATTTTTGCCATTCTAGCGAAATTTTGGACATTGTAGCGAACTCGTGCAAATTTACCAAGTTTTGGCCTTACTGCACCAACTAAACAGGGTTGTACGAACCGGCGCAGGTTTACAAAGTTTGGGTGGAATTGCCAAAACTCCATGAAAATACTACGAACTAGCACTAATTACACGAATGACGGCAATTGTATTCATGTTGGAACAAATCAAACTAATTCAGAAAACATGCTTTCGTTGTGGCTGATTGCACTCATTGGAGAAAACTCTAGAAGCCTTTGCAAATTTGCCGACGTTGTGGCAAATAGAATTAATTTCGGCCATTGTAACTTAACCTCAGCCAATGCAGCAAACTTGTGCGAATTTGCCAAGTTTACCCATATTTCATAAATATAGAAGGGTTACACAAACCGGTGCGAGTTAGTTTACGAAGTTGGGACGGAATTCCCAAAATCCGTTGCAAATGAATCAAACTAGCACACAGTACACAAATTTGGGAAGGCACACTCAAATTATACTCATTAGGGAAAAATATAGAAACCATTGTAAATTGGTTAAATTCGTGGCTAATAGCAATAGCTTAGGCCATTCTAACGAAATTTTATATATTGTAGCAAACTCGTGCGAATTTACCAAGTTTAGCAATACTTCACAAATTAAGTGAGTTTTGCAAACCAGTGCAAGTTTACGAAGTTAGGATGGATTTGCCAAAATTCAATACAAAAACATAAAGCTAGCATTAACGGCACGAATGATGGCAAGTTTACTCAAGTTGGAGCAAATCAGACAAATTTGGACAGCATACTTAAATTCCACTCACTAGGAAAAACTCTAGAAACCTTTGCACATTTTCCAAAATTGTGGCTAACAGTAATAATTTTGGCCATTGTAACAAGATTTTGGACACCGAAGTGAGCACGATCGAATTTACCGAGTTTTGGCCTTATTTGACCAATTAAATAGGGTTTAAACGAACCAGTGCAGGTTTACGAAGTTGGGATGGATTTGCTAAAATTCAAAGAAAATTCTTCGAGCTAATGCCAATTACTCGAATGACGGCAATTGAATTCAGGTCGGAACAAATCAAAGGAATTTGGAAAACATACTCACATTGCGACAGATTGCACTCATTGGTGAAAACTCTAGAAACCTTTGCAAATTTGCTGAAGTTGTGGCGAATAGAATTAATTATGGCCATTGCAATGTAACTTTAGACGATGTAGCAAACTCGTGCAAGTTTACCATGTTTTGCCATATTTCACAAATTAAGTAGGGTTCCACAAACCGGCGTGAGTTTACGAAGTTAGGATGGAATTGATAAAATCCAATGCAAATGCATCCAACAAGCACACAGTACACGCACGAGGGCAAATTTATTAAGCTGAAGCAAATCACACAAATTTGGGAAGGCACTCTCAAATTGCACTCATTAAGGAAAACACTAAAAATCTTCGCAAATTAGGCAAAATTGTAGATAATAGCAATGGTTTTGGCCATTCTATCGAGATATTGTAGCAAACTCATGCGAATTTACCAAGTTCAGCAATAGTTCACAAATTAAGCGAGGTTTTGCAAACCGGTGCAGGCTTACGAAGTTGGGATGGATTTGCCAAAATTCAATGCAAATACTTCAAGCTAGCGCTAATGGCACGAATGATGGTGGTTTTACTCAAGTTGGAGAAAATCAAATAAACCTAGATAGCATACGCAAATTGCCACAGATTGCACTCACTAGGGAAAACTCTAGAAACCTTTGCAAAGTTTCCAAATTCGTGGCAAACAGCAAAAATTTTGGCCATTCTAGCAAAATTTTGGACATTATAGCGAACTCGTGCGAATTTACCAAGTTTTGGTTTTACTAAACAGGGTTGTACAAACCGGTGTGGGTTTACAAAGTTTGGATGGATCTGCCAAAACTCCATGAAAATACTACGAACTAGCATTAATTACATGAATGACGGCAATTGTACTCATGTTGGCACAAATTAAACTAATTCGGAAAACATGCTCACGTTGTGGCAGATTGCACTCATTGGGGGAAAACTCTACAAACCTTTGCATATTTGTCGACGTTGTGGCAAATAAAATTAATTTCGGCCATTGTAACGTAACCTCAGCCAATGTAGCAAACTCGTGCGAATTTACCAAGTTTCGCCATATTTCATAAATATAGAAGGGTTCCACAAACCGACGCGAGTTCGTTTACGAAGTTGGGACGAAATTGCCAAACTTCGATGTAAAATGCATCAAACTTGCACATAGTACATGAATGAGGGCAAATTTATTATGTTAAACTAGATCACACAAATTTAGGAAGACATGCTCAAATTGTACTCATTAGGAAAAAATATAGAAACCATTGCAAATTAGTTAAAATCGCGGATAATAGCAATAGTTTTGGCCATTTTAACAAAGTTTTGGATATTGTAGCAAACTCGTGCGAATTTACTAAGTTTGGCAATACTTCACAAATTAAGCGGGGTTTTGCAAACCGGTGCAAGTTTACAAAGTTGGGATGAATCTACCAAAATTCAATACAAAAACATAAAGCTAGCACTAACGGCGCGAATGATGGCAATTTTACTCAAGTTGGAGCAAATCGAACAAATTTGGACAGCATACTCAAATTCCACTCACTAGGAAAAACTCTAGAAACCTTTGCACATTTTCTAAAATTGTGGCAAATAGCAACAATTTTGGCCATTGTAATGAGATTTTGGACACCGTAGTGAGCTTGAGCGAATTTACCAAGTTTTGGCCATATTTCACCAATTAAACAAGGTTCTAACGAACCAGCGTAGGTTTACGAAGTTGGGATGGATTTGCCAAAATTCAAAGAAAATGTTTCGAGCTAGTGCCAATTACACGAATGACAGCAATTGTATTTTGGTCGAGACAAATCAAACAAATTCGAAAACATACTTACATTGCAGCAGATTGCACTCATTGGGGAAAACTCTAGAAACCATTACAAATTTGCTGAAGCTGTTGCGTATAGAATTAATTTTGGCCATTGCAACGTCACTTTAGACAATTTAGTAAACTTGTGTGAGTTTACCAAGTTCTGCCATATTTCACAAATTAAGTAGGGTTCCACAAACCGGCGCGAGTTTACAAAGTTAGGATGGAATTGCCAAAATCCAACGCAAATGCATCCAACAAGCACACAGTACACGAATGAGGGCAAATTTATTAAGCTGAAGCAAATCACACAAATTTGAGAAGACATGCTCAAATTGCACTCATTAGGGAAAAAACTAGAAACCTTTGCAAATTAGGCAAAATTGTGGCTAATAGCAATGGTTTTGGCGATTCTAACGAGATATTGTAGCAAACTCGTGCGAGTTTACCAAGTTCGGCAATAGTTCACAAATTAAGCGGGGTTTTACAAATCGGTGCAGGCTTATGCAGTTGGGATGGATTTGCCAAAATTCAATGCAAATACTTTAAGCTAGCGCTAATGGCACAATTGATGGCGGTTTTACTCAAGTTTGAGCAAATCGAACAAATCTGGACAGCATACGCACATTGCGATAGATTGCACTCACTTGGGAAAACTCTAGAAACCTTTGCAAAATTTCCAAATTAGTGGCAAACAATAATAATTTTGGCCATTCTAGCAAAAGTTTGGACACTGTAGTGAACGCGTGTGAATTTACCAAGTTTTGGCCTTACTTCAACAACTAAACAAGGTTGTACGAACTGGCGCAAGTTTACGAAGTTCGAATGGATTTGCCAAAACTCCATGAAAATACTGCGAACTAGCACTAATTACACGAATGACGGCAATTGTATTCATGTTGGAACAAATCAAACTAATTCAGAAAACATGCTCACGTTGCGGTGGATTGCACTCATTGGGGAAAACTTTAGAAACCTTTGCAAATTTGCCGACATTGTGGCAAATAGAATTAATTTCGGCCATTGTAACGTAACCTCAACCAATGCAGCAAACTCGTGCGAATTTACCAAGTTTCACCATATTTCATAAATATAGAAGGGTTCCACAAACCGGCGTGAGTTAGTTTACGATGTTGGGACGGCATTTCCAAAATCCAATGCAAATGCATCAAACTAGCACACAGTACATGAATGAGGGCAAATTTATTAGGTTAAAGCAGATCACACAAATTTGGGAAGACACACTAAAATTGTACTCATTAGGGAAAAAAATATAGAAACCGTTGCAAATTAGTCAAATCGTGGCTAATACCAATAGTTTTGGCCATTCTAACAAAATTTTGGATATTGTAGCAAACTTGTGCGAATTTACCAGGTTTGGCAATACTTCACAAATTAAGCAGGGTTTTGCAAATCGGTGCAAGTTTGCAATGTTGGGATAGATCTGCCAAAATTCAATAGAAAAACTTAAAGCTAGCCCTAACGGCGCAAATGATGGCAATTTTACTTAAGTTGGAGCAAATCGAACAAATTCGGACAACATACTCAAATTCCACTCACTAGGAAAAACTCTAGAAACCTTTGCACATTGTCCAAAATTGTGGCAAACAGCAATAATTTTGGCCATTGTAACGAGATTTTAGACACCGTAGCGAGCTTGAGCGAATTTACCAAGTTTTAGCCTTATTTCACCAATTAAACAGGGTTCTAACGAACCAGCACCAGTTTACGAAGTTGGGATGGATTTGCCAAAAAACAAAGAAAATGTTTCGAGCTAGTGCTAATTACACGAATGACGGCAATTGTATTCAGGTCGGAACAAATCAAACGAATTCGAAAAACATACTGATGTGCCTTAAGGGGGGGTCAAGCACAATCAACTAAAAGGGATGAATTGTCAATGATCATCTACGCCACAAACAAAGGAACAAGCCTTAATTTCCAAATGAAATCCGAAATTGTGATGAATTACAATATATCAAATGACGATTGCTAGAAGGGAAAACGAAATGGTATTCAAATTCAATTCAAAGGTGCTTTCAAATTTCGAAATTAGAACCCTAATTTCATAAGAACAAAAGTACATAAAATAACTAAATCCTCACTAGATATGACTCACTAGTTTAGAATTAGGATCAACTTGTAATTTGTTGATATAACACACAACAAATCCAAGCCTACTCGCCACAATTTCACTAAGGAAATTGATAAGAGCAATTGCTTGAAAGAGTCACTCTCTCTCACGGCAAAGGGGGTGTATTTTCTCCAATGTTCAAAAAGCTCCTCAAAAACCCTAATTTGCAAGTATTTATACTTGCACCCTTTAGGGTTAGAATGACTAAAAGATCACAACTATGCCCCTATAGGGTGGCCGGTCCTAAAGGTAAAATACAACCAAATAAAATGTCCCATAAAGCTTACAAAATAAATGGTTCAAACATAAATTTCAAGTAAAGAAAATAATCTTCGGCAGGCTAGCTTCATGATGGAATCCGTCGGTTCAACTCGTCGCTGGTTCAGGTCGGTCCATAGATAACCCACAAGCTGAGTCTTAGTGAGTTTATCCATCGCCTTGTGAAACCAAATAAGCATACCTGTTGGAATATACAATTCATGAATAAGATAAAAGAGGTTAGATAATAATTAATTCCAAGGTTGATTAGCTTGAAATGGGCCCTCATTGCCAAGATTTGAAATCCTTCAATTTTTATCCTAATGATAGGTCTTGTCGGATTTTGATTCCCATCATCTCCTTGGACCTCAAAAAGATTTGACCTCAAATCTTGCAGTTCAAATGCAGCAGAGACTTTGTTTCCCAAAAGTAATCCATCTGAAGGAGTATCTCTATAGAATCCCAATATCTGAAATACTATAGTAGATGATTGTTTTCTTTCCTCCATCTCTAGGATGTATCTCTCCTGTAACAAAAACAAGGACTCATTATCGACTGATGTTTCCTCTATCTCAACACTTTCCAACGAGTTTGTTTCCTCTGACTCATCCCTGTTATGCTGATCCCTAGAGTCTTCTAACAATTGGTCCAACTGATCATTACCTTCAGAAACCTCTAAAGGTTGGCACAGTGGTGTTTGACATCTTTCATTTGTGGAACCCTTATCTTCAAGTGAAGGCATTTGTAGCTCTGCACACTCTGAGCCTCTAGGTGGTCTAAATTCCATTTCTGGGAATGGTTTAAGTCCAAAATTACTAACTCTATCTTCTCTAAGAGCATGATAATCTCCCTTTGCTCTAGGTGGCTCCTGAAGGTGTATCACTGGTGGTGGTGGCAATGTCATCCTACCAATCCTTGTTGCTAATGTAGTAACAAGTTTTCTAAGGTCCCGAAGTTGTTCATCTAAGGTCCTCCCACCTGCAACATTAGAACCTTGACCTCCACCAATTCGACTATATGCTACATCACTCATTCCTCCATTCACACTATTAATAGACATTTTTGTGGATGCAATCTATTTGATGTACCAATGTAATGTCTAGTAATTGTAGCACACTTGCTTCACAAAAACAATTCACGCCAAAACCAACTCACTCCGCCACTTATACACTTTACACACAACACACTAAATTTACGCAACAAGAATATGTTGCAACCCTTCATTTCCAAGGTAGGAACAAACAACAACTAACTAATAGGCTTCTTTAAATTGCAACAACAACAAGAAACGGCAACAACAACTATACACTTCCACATACACGGAAACAATTTTTACAAGTGACACCCTTAATGCAACTTTGCCACAAATGGTAAGAATCAATTTCAAATTCAAATGAAATATATTCAATACCACTCTTAACTACTTGAAGTAAATGGATGTGTTTCAATTCAAATTGTTTCCTCTTCTTCCACGCAAATTCAATTCTGGAAATTATACACTTCCACTTCCAATTTGCACACACAACACCATATACACTCCTACACACTCACGGTGCACTTTGTCTACTTCAACACAATTTTTCAACCGAAATTAACATAAGAAAGGCAGCATTTAAATTTGAAAATCAATCCTCTTCACTAATTGCAACTCCTCCACATTTGGTAAGATGCAAATTTTCAAATTCAAACAAGCACAATTAACTCCTTCACTCTTAATGCTTGTTTTGAAATCAAATAACTTCCTTTCTTACACACTAATCAAATCTGGAAAATTGCAAATATCCTCCACAATTCTGAATTCAACAATGCAAAAACAAACACAATTCCCTTCCTACACAATTTGCACTTCCGAAATTGCACTACCTTCCTCTCCTTCATGGTGAAGTCAAGATAAAAAATTACAACAAGATGTCCACTTCTACAACAACAAGTTTCAACTTCCTAAGTAAGATACTCACGCCAATTAGTACCAATACAAACAATTCAATTAATCCTCAATTTCAACAAGGATCAATCACGTAAACATCAAGGTAACAACAACAAAAAAATACATTCACTTGATCCGAATTTCCACTCCCTTGCAATTCGGTTCACAAAGGTAATACCAAAAACTTTCAATTCCCAAAACTTCAATCAACAAAACCTTTCTCATATACCTTCAATTAACTTACGGCAAGATGGAAACAAAGGACAATCCTAATTGCAACAATTCCTCCTCTTAACCATAAGCAACTCACGGCAATAGAAAGATAACAATATAAGGATCAAAAATCTCAAATTCAACAATCCCTCCTCTTAACCTTAAGCAATCTCACGGCAAGATGAAGATAACCAAATTAATTTTCAAAATCCTAATTGCAACAATCCCTCCTCTTAAACCTGTAGCTCTGATACCAAAATATGATGTGCCTAAAGGGGGGTCAAGCACAATCAACTAAAAGGGATGAATTTTCAATGATCATCCACGCCACAAACAAAGGAAAAGCCTCAAATTTCGAAATGAAATTCCGAAATTGTGATGAATTACAATATATCAAATGACGATTGCTAGAAGGGAAAACGAAATGGTATTCAAATTCAATTCAAAGGTGCTTTCAAATTTCGAAATTAGAACCCTAATTTCATAAGAACAAAAAGTACATAAAAGTAACTAAATCCTCACCAGATATGACTCACTAGTTTGGAATTAGGATCAACTTGTAATTTGTTGATATAACACACAACAAATCCAAGCCTACTTGCCACAATTTCACTAAGGAAATTGATAAGAGCAATTGCTTGAAAGAGGCACTCTCTCTCACGGCAAAAGGGGTGTTTTTTCTCAAATATCAAAAAGCTCCTCAAAAACCCTAATTTGCAAGTATTTATACTTGCACCCTTTAGGGTTAGAATGACTAAAAAATCACAACTATGCCACTATAAGGTGGCCGGTCCTAAAGGTAAAATACAACCAAATAAAATGTCTAATAAAGCTTACAAAATAAATGGTTCAAACATAAATTACAAGTAAAGAAAATAATCTTTGGCAGGCTAGCTTCATGATGGAATCCGTCGGTTCAACTCATCGCCGGTTCAGGTCGGTCCGTAGATAACCCACAAGCTGAGTCTTAGTGAGTTTATCCATCGCCTTGTGAAACCAAATAAGCATACCTGTTGGAATATACAATTCATGAATAAGATAAAAGAGGTTAGATAATAATTTATTCCGAGGTTGATCTGCTTGAAATGGGCCCTCATTGCGAAGATTTGAAATCCTTCAATTTTTATCCTAATGATAGGTCTTGTCGGATTTTGATTCCCATCATTTAGTCCCTCAGAAGAGCAAAGTCTGACTCTGTTGCTAACTAGTCACTCAATTAAAGAAGTAATAAGCCACTACTCCAATGACTTAGGTTCTCTAAGGTAAGAGTATCTTTATAAATCCCTAAGGTTAGGATAATGGAGGTTCGATGAGGTCCCTTTAAAAGCCGATCACCTAAGGTCATTTGGCCTAGGATCAACCAACCGAAGATATTATAATAATAAGATGGGATACAAAAAGGGCAAAATTCAATGGATCTTGTAACTTGAACAGTTAAGTCCATAGGGATGCCTTCAATTGAGGGGATAACGTCTGTTAACTTGGGTGATGAGCTCGGGATTATTGGCTGAATGTTTATTACATAGATTGCAAAATCTTAAATAGCTGAAATTAATATATATAAAAAAAAAGAAAGAAAAGAGGAAAACTTGGAAAATTTCTGAGAGGTTTAATAAAAAGAGGAAGAAAATCTAGGGGAAAGATGGATGCCATATACTTTCACTTGAGGTTGCTGTGCTTAGAAGAGGTTGTTGAATGGTTCATATATTCTCTAGTAAGTGGTGAGATATGACCAAGCCACTTTTGCTTTATTTAACTTTCTTCGTAACTTAAAAAGCATTTCTTAAATGGTAAGGGTAATAGCTTAACTTACTTGGATTAATCTGTAAACTCCAATTTTTGCATGCCAAGTACACGTACAATCATGGTAGGTTTACGTGGTAGGCACTAATGAATCATTAAGATTGAATTAAATAGAGGATGTTACTTGTGATTTAAAGTCTAACCATGAGTACAATTGATGATAGGAAATGTATTTTGTCCTTATTTTGTTTGCTTGAGGACAAGCAAACATTTAAGTGTGGGGAGATTTGATAACTGTCAAAAGACCCTTAATTCTAGTGCTTATTAGTTATAATTTTATATGGATTTCTTGTAATTTGTGAAGAAAATGGTACTTATATGATTAAATTTTAATTTCGGCCATCAATGAAGACAAAAGAAAGGTTTAGGATGATATAAGCAAAGGTGAGGTGAAATTTGGTGAAAAGTGAAGAAAATTGATTTTCAGTTCAGCACAACCTTCAACACAACCCATGTAGACACTAGTGCTGGATGAAAAAAATGACTAGTAGTTAATTTTTTTTCAGCCTTGCCCCCAGCACGGCTATGTTGGAGGCCGTGCTGAACTGGGCAACAAAAAATAATGTGTTCCGAAGTTAGCACAGCTTCAAGCACGGTCGTGTTAGTGCCCATGCTGAACCCTGTTTTTGCAAGAACTATAAATAGATGCTTTGTTTTATTTTAAAAAACTACTTTCCTTTTATCTTCATTCTGGAAACCCTAGGGGAGCATTATTATGAACTTCAAGAGGATAATTGTCCGAGCATCATTAAGAGACCACAAAACAACAAGGGATTATTCTTTTTAGCATGAATCAATTCTATTTCTCTAGATTCTCTGTTTTTATTGAAAACTCCATGGAGGAGTAATTCTTTATATCTTTCATCTTGTGAAACCTTAATTTATGTGCTAAATCATTGATTGATTAATGAATTATTTATGTCTTTGCATCTATTCATGTGTTTCCATTGTTCTTGTAATTGATTTATGCGCGCAAATGGATTGCATGTTTGATTTTTGTTAGATTGAAAGAGGTTTTGTCTAGTAAATTAGATCTTCATGAATAGAGAGATTATATGTTTTACCTAGAGGTAAGAAAACTTTGATTTTATGCAATTTATTGGAATTGTGAACTTAATGAGATCTTGCATAACGGTAGTGAGGAAGAGGTCTCCATTATCTTTTGCATGATTATGAATTGATTAACTTAAGGGAGTAATTGATTTTACTTGAGAATTTCTGCATTGTAAAGTGTAAATTGATTTGTTAATCAATATCTTATTTTGATAATTTAAGGGTTAGGGTGGATCAAGATGAGGGGTATATTTTGTGATTGAATACATTTTTTAGACAGTATCATTCAATTCTAGGGTTACTTGGAATTGTTAGTTATTAATTTAATTCATAATTCCTACATCATAAATTAGACTAGATAGTAGAGAAAGGTAATACTAGTACTTGTTTTCTAGATCCTAGAGGACAACACCTATTAAATCTATACTATAATCAATAGGTACACTACCTAACTCGATAGTAGATTTTATTGGTTATAAATTTAAAACTTTAAATGATCTGATAGATTCGAGCAATATCATTGTGTTTTATTTGAAAAAGTGCCCAACAAAACCTAAACAACAAGTATTCATATTATACCTAAATATGAAAAAATAACCTAAGTAACTGGTACACATGGATGGTCCCTTTAAGTTTCCATCATGGTCACAAGGAGAAAACATAAGACCAGTTCTCCTTTGGTTCAATTTGGTTCATAATGGACTATGACCCATTCATAAACCAATTGATATTGTGTTTAGCCATCTTCTTGTAATGCAAGCAATTGTACCTACTGTCTTAGTTCCTTTTGTTTGAGAAGATTGCATAATGCTAGGTCAAGAGGTTTGATTCCCATCAGGTTTAGACCATCTAGATCTTAATTTTCCCAAAAACAAAAGCTTCAATTGTGAATTAAATAATAACACTTGTTCACCTTCTTGAAATTTCTTAGGATGACGAATGTGACAATCACGATACTTATTCATTCTCTCTTTGTGAATCCTCATATTCTCATATGCCAACATTCACAATTCATTAAGTTCATTGAACTGCAACCTTCTTTTGAATCTAGAAGCATCTAAATCAACATTTATTTGTCTTATGGCCTAATACGCTTTATGTTCAATTCCATTGGAAGATGGCATGCTTTTCTATACACCAACTGATAAGAAGTAGTCCAAGTGGTGTTTTGAAGGCAGTTTGGTACACCTATAAAGCATTATCCAACTTGTCAACCCAATTTCTACGATGGTGATCAATTAACTTTTCAAGAATTTAATTCAACTCATGGTTTGACACTTCAACTTGATCGCTAATTTGAGGATGGTAAAGAGTTGCAACTTTATGGGTTACCCCATATTGCTTCAAAGCCTTTTCTAATTAATCATTACAAAAGTGGGTTCCCTTATTACTAATGATAGCTTTTGGAGTTCTAAACTGGGAAAAGAGTTTCTTTAAGAGCCTACATAGTACCTTAGAATCACTAGTAGGCAAAGCTTGTGCCTCAACCCATTTAGACACATAATCAACTGCCCCTAGTATGTATTTGTTCCTATAAGAACTTGAAAATGGCCCAACAAAATCAATACCCCATAAATCAAATACTTCACATTCTAAAATGTAATTTTGAGCCATCCCATCCCTCCTTAATGTGCTACTTGCTCTTTGATAGTTGTCACATGGTATTACAAGACATCAAACATCCTTAAATATGGTAAGCTAATAGAAACTAGCCCCTAAAACTTTATGAGTAGTCCA
>JBBMOL010001288.1:0-42998 GCA_037954665.1 Laguncularia racemosa | reverse complement strand
TAAAACCGAGAGGAGCCTTTGTGTTGGTTTGGGCGAAGTGAGTTGTTTCACCGTTGGGGGACCGATTGGTACCCCCCCTTGTTTTTTATTGGCCTGGACCCTTTTTCTTTGAGAAGCGGGGGCATGAGCTCGGGAACCAAATTTAAAAACCCCCAAACCCTACTTGCAAAATAACTTTAAAGGGGTTGAAAATTTGAATGAAAAATATAATGGTTTGTTATTTTGTCCTTGGAGTTCAGGACCTTTCCCTGAAATGTTTTGTAGTTCGTTTGAAAATAGGCTTTCTCTTTTTGATAGATGGTAGCTTTACAGTCGATCCCCTCCCCCCAAAAAGAATTGGGTTTTTAAACCTTGGACCCAAAATTGGTACTGGCCATTGGTTTTTTCTTTGTAAACCCAGGGGAGCAACCCTTTATCAAAAAAGATGGGGCCCCCCATCCTCTCATGACGAAGACAGGGTGAATCTCCCTTTTTAGTCGGGCCATGCTTAATTAGGGGAAAATTGAGCCCCCCGCCTTCTTTAGGGGCCCACAGAGATCACCCCCCTGGGGGAATTTCCCTCGTTGCTACAGGCCCAGCACTAATCGATCAGATCTACATTCCGGACCTAGGGGGCGGGCCGCCGGGTACCTTAGAGATTATTAGGCACCCGGGGGAAAGACGGCAGTCAAAAGCCTGGAAAAACTGTAATGGGTATTGCATACGCATGGATGATTTAGAAGCCTGGTTCATCCCCCAAAGGGAAAAGGGGGATAAAAAGGACATCCTATGGGGGGACCCTAAGACTTACATTTTGAAAAGGGGTGAATGTTTTCTCCTGACACCCTTCGCCACATACGCTCCCCCCGGGCCTTTATTTTACACCGGGTTGCGGGGGTGCCCAAAATTCCTGGAGGGAAGACTTACATCCCTGCTCTAGGTGAAAGATCCGGGAACTTGAATTTTCCTAAAGAAAAAAGGGCCACGGGATCCTTCATCAAGCCTAAACCTTTTTAATATGGTTTTGTAACCCACCTAAGTGTTTTGGGTTGAAATGGCAGGAAAACCTTAGCCCAACAAGTGGATCTGGGGATTCATGTATAAAAAAAGGTAAAGCTACCCGGCCCTTTACCAGCTAGAGTTGGGTTTTGGATGTTTAGGAGCTTCAGTGCTGAAGTATTTATGGAAAACCAGTGGATTTTGCTGTGACAAATCATCTTGCCCTGCAGAAACTTCAAGCCGTGCCTTGATCGGAATCAGCGGAGTACCGAATTACCCAAACTCAGTGGTCCCCGTTCGGCATTCCAAAAATTTTATTTTCGGCCCCGGTACAAGCAGTTACCTTTGATTACAAGATTAAACCCGTTATAGTGAAAATTTTGTAAAGCTGCAGAGGTCAAAGCACTTTGGGGAAGCCAGAATTGAAAGCCGAATGTGGACCTCGGGGAATTAGAGGGCGAAGGGGAAAAGCCCCGGCCCCAGAGAGTTTGAATTCCCCAAACTATACCAGACGGGGAAAAAGAGTATATGGGGTTTCCCCAGACGTCATCAATAGACCGAAAAGATAAACCCAGAGATAGAAATTACCTGGGGGTTTAAAGGCCCCAAAAAGGAGGTATACTTTGAAGTGAGTTTTAAAAGAAAGACTTTTGGAAGGGCGTTAAAAGAATCCGCCAAAGGAACAAGGCCCTTAAAAAGCAAAATTTGGAGAAAGCCAACCCCAAAGTAAAGGAATTGGAACCCGTTTAGTGGGAAGTCTGACCCTCCAAACAAAGTTTAAAAAAGAACTAGGAAGTAGATTTTATTTGTTTTTTTCTTTTAAAACTCCAAAATTCTCAAATTAATAAAATTTAAAGGGTTTAAATATTACTTGTAAATTTAGTTGAAAACCCTTTTTTTTTTTTACCCCGTGTGACACTGCATAGCTTTGCATACATCATACTAAAAAAGAAAAATGGCGAAGTACAAAATAGTCCCAAGAAACCCAAACCCTCTAGAAGCCAATTTGCACACTTTTTGACCAAATGGCAATGGGCAACAACATTTCATTGATCTTTACAATCGGGAAGAACCCAAAAGCAAGAGGTGTAAAAGGGCAGAAAAAGGAAAGCTGTCGACCCCAGTGAGATCCCACCTTAAATTTCTTTCCGAAAGGCAAACTCATTCAAGAGCGCAGAAAAATAAAAGGGACGACGAAAAAGGGGAAAAAAACCCCCCGCAGTCCAAACGCACCCCGATCTAAAAATTTTTTTTTGTTATCCTGGTGCGTGGTTCTAAAAAAATGGGAAAAAAAATTATTAAACTTTTGGATTTTTTTTGTTAAATTATGTTTGTTTTTTTTTTATGTTTTATTTTCCCAAATTTACCATCGCTAGGGATATTTCACGAGGTAGAAAGAAAAAAACGTGATATCGTTTCCAACATGTGGGTCAGTTGTTAAAGGCGATATTTGCCCACAAATAATACGGGGAAAATTGGGCTAAAACATGAAAAAAGCGGAATCTGTCGAAAGCCTATGGGACGTAAGTTAGCAAGATGGAAACCCTAAGAACCCAAAAGGGGGGACTTTGATGCCACAAAACATGAGAAAACCCCAGTTTAAATGGATAGAGATGTGCTTGCCTGGTCTATGGTGCATCCCAGGGTTTTGCCCAGTCAATAGTAGTTCCAGGCTTCCCCCCGGGGAAAGATGTCAACTTAAAAAACAAAATGAGAAGTTTTAGGCTGCATTTTACTAAAAAATCAAAGAAGAAGTAAAGAAACTAAAAGTGGGGTTTCATTGAAGTATTGATCCCAAAATGGGAGCAAATATAGTCCTCGTATGAAAAAAACGGAAAAGTACGCGTAGCAAAACTTTGGGGACTTAAACCCAAAGCCACCCAAAGGATAATTCCCCCCTCTATTGCGTTCTAGAGACAAACTGCGGGAAACCATCTTTTTTTTCATGGGGGTTTCCCGGGGGTTTAAAATTAAAATAAAAAATGGCTGAGGAAGAAAAAACAAAACGACTTTCTCAAAAGTGGGGAATTTTTCTATTCAAAGTCATCCCCTTCGTTTTTAAAAAACGCCGAGGCAAGTTCAGGGGCCCAGGGTGTTACTTCACGATATAGCATGTGAGGTTGAAGTTATGTCGACGACATGATAGCCAAATCCAAAAAAGGGGGGAAAGCCATATAGGTATCTTAAAAAAAATTGTTAAAACGAAGGAAAATTTCCCGGGCTTAAGTTAAAAACCCAGAAAATGTACTTTTGGGGTCACAACGGGGAAATTTTTGGGGTTTTGTCTAAGCTGGAGGGCATTAGAAAGACCCCGCAAGGTGAAATTTATTAAAATTTTGTTCCCCCCGCTCCGTTAAGAAAAGAAGTTATTGGGAAGATTAAAATTACTTGCTCGTTTTATCTCAAGCTCACGAAAAATGCCGGCCAAATTTTTCCGCTGTTGAAGAAGAACACCATAAAAGAATGGGACGCGAATGTGAAGAAGGGATTCGAAAAAATCAAAGCTTCTTAAAACCCCTGGTTTGATAGCCCGAAACAAGGAAAGCCTTATTTTATACCTACTTATCCCGAAACCTGGGGTGTGTGTGGGGCAGAAAAGATGAAGGGAAGAGGCTTTTTATATTTATCTAAGCAAGAAGTTCACAGATGGGGAAAAAAGGTACCGAGGTGGAGAAGACGTGTTGGCTTAATTTGGGTCATGCATCGACTAAGGAATACACCCTTTTTTCCCTATTTTAATATGCAAAACAGATCCCCTTTAATTCTTGGCAAAAAGGGAAAACCGCCTTGATAGGGAAAATCTTAGTGGCAAATGCTCTATCCGAGTTCGCTCAATACGTAATCAGAATCGATAAAGGGAAAATTAGGCCAGTTGGGGAACACCCCATTGAAAAGATTCCCCAAAAAACTTAGGCCATTTTCCCAAAGAGAATATTTGCGTGGGAAATTTTGTGTAGAAGCTTTGGGATAGAGCGAATTTTAAATGGGAAATTTTTTTTCGTGGGGCTGACTATTCGGTTTTGGGGTTGGGGGGGAGATTGATTCCCCCGGGCGGATCAATTCCTGCAGAAGAGCTTACATTTTCCCCTTTTTAATAATATCGCGATATGAAGCTGTTTTTTAGCCCCCAAAAGGCCTGCCAAAGGGAAAACCCGAAATTTTAGGGGTACGGGGATTTTATCCCATATACATGCAAGAGGGGAAAACAAGACTAAAGCCCCCTGGTACCATTCTCAACCTTGACAGAGCTTTAATTTGGGAATTCAAGGGAAACCTTTCACAACATGGAACTCGAAACGTTTGTGAGCCTCCACTAGCATCTATGTCAGTCGGAGGGCGGGGTTTAACCGATGAAAATAGCATCGAAGTCGGCCCCCCTACTGTTTAACAATGGAAAAAAACAGATAACAACCCTGGTATCACGTATCAAGACCCTTTTCCCCGAAAGGGAAAAACCCCGAAATGGCTGCAAGAATGACCAAAGAACACTCAGAAGGTTGCAAACCCCCTTTTTTATTAAGTGGGTCCCCTCTTTTCAAGAGTCTTTGATCCACCCCGTTGAGTGTGTGGAAAAGATGAAACATGTAATTGATAAAGGGGTTCATGAAGGAGTTTGTGGCCTAAGAAAGGCTACATGTTGGCCGAAAAATCATGAGGTTAGGATTTTTGGTTAACCCTGGAATCAGTTGATAAAAAAATGTCAAGCACTGTCACTGTGTCAAGTTACGCAAACCGGGATAAAAGCTCCGCCTAACGAGCTACACTGTTATCGGCACCATGGATTTCCATGTGGGGAAAACAAAAAAATTTTGGCCCCATCACTCCACAGCATCCAACGGCCCCGATTTATACTGTTTTCGATCGATTACTTTACCAAAAAGGGTTTTGAGCTTTATCATACACCCAAAGTCACAAAATGGGTAATAGTCCCCTTCTTTTAAAAGGGGCATAATAGCCCGATTTGGGTTCTGGTCCATATCATCGAAACGGTACAATCTAAAAAAAAATTGATGCAGGTTTATGTCAAAATTTTCCCCAATAAACCACCCAAATTAACTCCCTACCGACCTCAAATGAATGGGGAAGTAGAAGCAGTACAAAATATCAAAAAGATCTCGAGAAAATGACAAAAACTTACAAAAATTGGCATGAATTTTTACCGTTTGCCCCCTTTGGCTTATGAACTTCATAAGAAAATCTACTGGAGCTACCCCCTTTTCATTTGGTATTGGGATGAAGCGTGTACCAGTTGAAGTTGAGATTCCATCATTAGAATTTTGTCAGAAACTAGTACCGAATCAGAGGGTAAGAAGGGCTTGATGTGAATCTAATTGTGAAAGAAAACTTTTCCCAAAATTTTGTCTTTTTCGTGTTATCAAAAAGAATGGCCCGGCATTTAACAAGAAGTGGACTTGGTACTTTAAAGAGGGGGGTCCGGTATAAGGAAGGTTCTCCCGAAAGCTCAAGAATAGAGGAAAAAACCCCCAAATATGAAGGCCCCTATGTGGTGAAAAAGGGTTTTGTCAGGGGTGCTTTGTATTAACTGATGGATGGTCGATTGAGAGACCCCCCTTTAAAAAGTGTGTAAAGTGTACTATCCCTTTGGCAAGGGAATTGAAATTTTGCCCAAAGTTTATGAAAAACCAATGTTCGAATTTAAATTTTGTTGAGTCGAGTTTTTTTTTTTTACAAGCAAAGTTAATTTCCTAAATGGTCAATAATCCAAAACCCCCTTCGCACCAAACAATTTTCCTAAAAACCCTTTCCCCCACTTGCCAATGAAAAATAAACCTAAAATGATAAAAAATCTCAAAGTATTTGGTAATTAATCCTATCTATTTTTGAACATTGAATGGCCATAAATTTGGATAACTTTCCGTCAAAAAAGGGTTGGCTAAAAAAAGGGGCCATAAAAATTTAACCCCCTGTCAAGATAAGAAGGATGAAGCAAAAACAAACCCGCACGAAGGGTTTTTTTGTTTGGTTGCATCCCGATAAAATTTGGGAGATATTAAAATAAATAATATCATATCTCACATCATTTTGTTCAGGTGTAGAAGCATATTTAAAGCCAAAAAAGAGTCAACCTGGTAGGCATTTGTCTAAACATTCCCCTTAAAAGGGTAGTTAGCCCAAAAAGGGGCACTTCCCTAGATCTCTTCCAAGGTCAGTCTATAAAGGAAACCCTTTTTAGATATCATTTTTATATTAGGTTAGTCAGCCCATAGGGGGGCACTTTCCTAAACTTTGTTCTCATGGTTAGCCCATAGGGGGCACTTTTTGAGACAATTCAACTCCCAGGTTAGTCAGCCCATAGGGGGCACTTTCCTAAAACTTTGTTCTCACGGTTAGCCTATAGGGGGCACTTTTGAGACAATTCAACTCCAGGTTAGTCAAGCCCATAGGGGCACTTTCCTAAAACCTTATTGTCAAGGTCAGCCCATAGGGGGCACTTTTTGAGACAATTCAACTCCCGGTTAGTCAGCCCATGGGGGGCCTTTCCTAAAACCTTGTTCTCATGGTCAGCCCATAGGGGGCACTTTTTGAGACAAAATTTAACTCCAGGTTGTCAGCCCATGGGGGCACTTTCATAAAAAACTTTGTTCTAAAGGTTAACCCATAGGGGGCACTTTTTGAGACAATTCAACTCCAGGTTAGTCAGCCCATAGGGGGCACTTTCCCAAAAACTTTGTTCTCATGGTTTAGCCCATAGGGGCACTTTTTGAGACAATTCAACTCCAGGTTTTAAACAGCTCATAGGGGGGACTTTCCTAAAACCTTGTTCTCATGGTCAGCCCATAGGGGCACTTTTTGAGACAATTCAACTCCAGGTTAGTCAGCCATAGGGGGGTACTTTCCTAAAAATCTGTTCTCATGGTTGCTCATTGGGGGCACTTTTTGAGACAATCCCATCAAGGTTGGTCACCCATAGGGGGCACTTTCCTAAACATTTGTTCTATGGTTAGTCCACAAGGGGCCACTTTTTGGACAATCCCATCAAAGGTTTGTCACCATAGGGGGCACTTTCCTAAAAATCTACCTCAGGTTAGCCCATAGGGGGCACTTTTTGAGGTATTTAATTCAAGGTTAGTCAGCCCACCCCCCTGAGGGGCACTTTCCTAAACTCTCCCGATTAGTCAGCTCTGGGGCACTTTTCGGAAATTTCTTCCAAAACAATTGCTAGTCTAACAAGACGCTTCTGTTGATAGGTAGCCAGCTCATAAGGGCGCTTCCTAAGTAAATTTTCTTTCCAAAGGTTGCAAGTCTGATAAAGACGCTTCCTATTATCATTTCTCATACATTCCTACAACTGGGGACGTGTCCTATCGCCCAAATTTGTCAGCCATAAAGCACTTTTTGGGGAGGAACACTATTCTAAATTTTTTGGCCATTTTAAATCGGGGGTTTATTAGCTCATGGAGATTTTCTACCAAAAAAACCTATTTAAGGGCCAAAAAGGGCCCGTCTTTTTGTCTTTGTATTTAAAGTTTTTCAAACTTTCCACTAAGAGGGGCGCTGTAAACACTATTTTTGCCCTAGGAATCAAAAATTTTCAATAATTCAATTTTAAATTTTTTTTCCAAATTTTTCCAATTTTTCTCTAATTTACCATAAATAATAAAAAATTTTCAAAAAAAAAAAATAAAAAAGAAAACACATCAATTTTAAAAAATGTTTTCAGAAATGAAATTAAAAATAAAAAACAATTTTAAAAAATTTTGGGAAATTTTTCAAAAAATAAAAAAAAATGAAAAATCGCATTGCATATTGCTTTGCGAAATTAGAAAAATCAGGAAAAGGGGGGCTAGTCGTGGTCGGGACCATGGGCAAAGGCGCGCGGGGGGGGGTTTCGAGGTACAAGTTAAAAAGGGGGGAAAGGTTTCCGCGTTTTGCAAATTTTCATTTACTAGGAATGTTTGGGAGCATTGTTGGCTGGAGGAAGCGCACGTGCCGGGCGTGTGTGTTCCTACCCCGGCCCCCAGATCGCGGCGGAAGAAAAAATTGTATTTGGCCGTTTTGATTCGATTTTTTTTTCACAAAATCCCAAAAGATCTTCAACAAAAATAGATAAAATTATCTAATTTGGAAACAACGCAACAAATCGAGGATGACACAAACGGGTTGGTTTTTTTTTTAAAAGAAAAAAATTTGATTTGCTTCGATGGAGGAAATTAAGCTTATCCAGCTCGGTTTAAATGCCTTAATAGGGGAGGAGTAGAGGAAGCCAAAACACGAATCAAAATTGGGAGAAGTGGGGAAGAGTGCAAATCGGAGAGCATGGAGGGAGCCCCAAAAACGCGAACACCGGGGGGAGTTAAACCACCCCCAGGAGGCGATCTGGGAGTGAACCCCCGCCACTTTGGATTCAGAAACCCTCGAAAAGTAGGATTAAGACCTCCCCCCGCTCAAAAGGCCCACCAAAACGCCGTGAACGAGCCTTCCCGCCGCCGTGTCCGATCGATGACCCGCCCCCGATTTTGATCCGACCGACCGACCTGTGCACGATGGCCCGGTAAGTGGATTTTCCAAAATTTTTTTTTTATTATTTTTTTTAAATTTACTTATTTTTTTTATTTATTTTTTCCCAAATTAATTTATTATTTTTTGGGTTTTTTGTTATTTGCTTGTTATTTATTTTTTGGGTTTTTGTTTTTGTTATTGTTTTTTTTTGTTTCCTTTTTAAAATAAATAGAAAAATGTAAAAAAATTGGTTTTTTTTTAGGATTTAATAATGAAAAATAAAAAAAAAAAAAGAAAAAAACAAGAAAAATATTGGGAAAAAAAAAAATGAAATTTTAGAGTCAAAATAGGATATTTTTAATAAACTTGGGGACAAAAAAAAATCAAAGAAAAAATCCAAAATCAAAAAAAATCAAAAAAAATTCCCAGAAATACAAAAATAAAAGAAAATCTAAAAAATTAAAAAATTATAAAAGAATCAAAAAAAATGAGTTTTAGAATTGAAAACCCTTTTT
Source organism: Laguncularia racemosa (assembly GCA_037954665.1). Lineage (NCBI taxonomy): Eukaryota > Viridiplantae > Streptophyta > Magnoliopsida > Myrtales > Combretaceae > Laguncularia > Laguncularia racemosa. Next base: position 34,044 of record JBBMOL010001288.1, on the reverse strand, counting down.
CTTCAAATAAATAAAAAATTGATGTTTTTCCCCTAAAAATCATTTTCAAAATCAAATTAAAGCTTAGGCTTAGAATTTTTTAGAAAAAAATCCCCAAAATGGTAAGAACATAAAGCAAAAGAGATTTCATAAATTAAAATTCACCAAACCAATTTAAGGTTTTCAGAAAAGCAAACTACGAGTTGTTTGATCCTAAGTAGCAGGTACGTAGGCACCCATCTGGGTCAACCCATAAAATGAATGAAAAATCCTTTTCTTAGAATAATTCAAAAACATAATAAAAAGTAACAGAAACACAATAAAAACACATTTCTGAAGAGGAACAATTTTAGGAGATTAGGTGGTAACCGTAAAGGTTTTAATAGGTTAGCCCCCGGACTTAGAAACTCTGGTTTTCCCTTTTCCTCTTTTTCAAAACGAGAAGAGGAAATAACGACGACTAGTGGTCCAAATTAAGACTAATCGCTCCTTTAGTCTTAATTCAATATTTCCCAACAACGGTTGGGTGGCGACTCCAAAAAATTAGACGAAGTTCCTAACTCAAGTCGAGGATCTACATTAGATGAGCATAGGGTCTAGTTTAGATCGGATTAGGAATGGGAATTCAAAAATTAGACTCGACAACTCTAAACCATTACGTTTTGTTGCGCCACAATATCTTCTTGGATTACTTTAGGTTTTCCTAAAGAGGCACTCTCTCTTTTTGTGTCACTCAATCCCTCTAGGCTGCTATGAATGGTCAGATATGCAAAAAGGAGAACATTAGGTTAGTTTAGTATATATATAGTCCTGTTAGAAAAAGATAAAACTGACCTCATCTTTTATCCTTATTTATACAATTGCCCTCGCTTTTATATTATTTGTTTATAATTACTTAGTAATTATAATTAGATAAATATGTGCATGAAATTTTTATAACCATGTATTACATATTTTGAAAACACGATGCAGGCCGTTAGAAGTTTGGAGCTATGGTGTAAGGAAAGAGACAAGAAAATGAGGTATTGTATTTTGTGGGTTAATTGGAGGAGAAATAGTACTTTCCTTCATGGGTTGGTTTCGGTCAGATGTCGACAAAGCAAATTTATTTATTGTTTAGTATTTTGATTTATTTATTTGGCCTTTCATTTGTTCTTGGCCACGTAGTACATTAGTTTAGTGCAGTAGGAGGTGGATTTGGGAACAATTGGATAAGAAGTAGTTCACATTGGATTGGTTAGTGCGGCAGGAGGTAGATTTGTGATTTACACGACATTTGATTAGATTGCCATCTTGACCTATTTTGATTTGTTTAAATTATCATAATCTCGTCCCAAAATAAGTATTATCCGAACTAAACAATTTAGACCCTTACAATAGGAGTAAGCTTGATAAATTGATTTATTTTCCTAACCCTAACCAAACTATAATGGATATTTCTATGTCTATCTATAATATGTGTTACATTATTATAGAAAGTATTGAATTTGACCCTTTTTTAGATATTAGCCTAATCTTACATGTATTCCATTTCAACAATAAACACATGCTCAATAACAACAATCTAAAAACTCAACTATTTAAAACCAACATCATAATTCACCATCTTATATCCCAAACACGACATCTGATTTATGATTTTACTGAGCACAACCAGACAAAGGAAATAACGCAATCCATAATAAGAATAAGAAAAAAAAGGAGCAAAAAACCTAATTGTTGTTGGTTATTTTATAATTCCTATGCCCAAATCCATATATAGAGTGTGCTCCCACTTATTCTCACTTGAGAGAGGATCATTTTGCATTTTAATTTTAAGCCCAGACTTTTTTTTTTTTTTGGGGCGGGGGTGGGGGGCATATTAAGCCCAGATTTGAAATATCTTTTTACCAAAAGCTGCCACTATTAACCAACATTAAGTAACATTTTCTAAAAGAGCTACCATTGCCTACACTTATTGCTATAGTTTAAAAAATTGCCACACCTAGTTACCAATCGAAACACTTATTAAATTACTACTAACTGTTGGTCACTATTGTACCAAATTCTTGTAGTGGTATCCAGTGGTTCACGTATTAAAAAAAATAATCCTTTAAAAAAACATAAAGATTTGAGGCTAGAGGCAAACTTATTTAAAACCAGAGTTTCCAAATAATGACTTTACATTAAAGAATATAATTACTTTACTATTAAAAAAAAACAATTTTCACTATATATTTCATAGATTGCACATGAATATCAAATAAAATAAAAACGGAAGATGAACAAAACTTACAAGAAAAGGTTTTACGTTTATAGAAAACATATATATTTTTAATTTAAATTAATAAAAGAAGAGAAATAATTACAGCTGGACATAGCAATGGGGGTGGAGTTTTGAAGGATGACTTCTAATAGTCATTAGTCGAAGACGGTTTTACAAGAAAACTTACAAGAAAAGGTTTTACTTTTCTAGAAAACATGTTTTTTTGTTAATTTAAATTATTAAAATAGAAAAATAAAAGAAGAGAAATAATTACAACTAGGCATGGCAATGGGGGGTGGAGTTTTGAATGACGACTTCTAATGATCCTTAGCCAAAGAGGGTTTGTCTAAACACGTAATGTGAGCTCCTACAAGTAGGACGTGCTTGCTTAAAGAGGGAGACCGATATCTATGCTACTGGATGGTGGCTGGTCAAAGATTCGACCAAGTAGCAATGAGAATGATATAGGCTTGAAAGAATAAAGATCGTGCAGGTTGAATAAAAAATTCAAGATCGAAGTGTTGGCACAAGAATAGCAAAGGAAGCGATAACTCAAATTGAGGGATAAGGGTGAAGTCGACAACCAAGAATGAACATGGAACCCGTAGGAGTTTGATATCCTTTAGTATAGATTTTTGGGATAGCTAGCTTGTTTATAGGTTAATATTTAGTAGTTAAAAACCTTAAATTGATTAACACAAACCAATATTAAGGTGAAGCCACTAAAGAAAAATTTAGAAGAGTATAAACTAAGCACATCATAAATTAATATTAGATATGAAGAAGTGTATAGATAACTGTAGATGGGGGTCCTGGTAAGAGTGGTCACATGTGTATCACGCGGGTACCGCACTACACATGACTTCAAACAAAAGTTATTCAGAGATGGGACGTGATGGGATGACTAGGGAGAGAGTGGTAGGGTGGAGGAGCAGGCAATCTCAAGCATCTCGAACGCATAAATGATAGACAAGGGAGCTAAGGAGACCTTAAGCGTCAACCTTACAATTCTTGGGCAATGGAAATTGTTCATTGCCTGATCTCTTGTTTGATCTTTGAGAGTAGAAAATTGTTAGTGAAACACCGTTTCTCTAATCTATGAAATTTGGGAAAAAGGTCCTCTAATGAAGAGGAATGACCAAGTATTTATAAACTCTTAGGCTTGATAACATCCGTTAGAATACTTTAATGATCAACGGGCGAGATGGAGTCTACTCAATTTAGAATTATCCTAATGTGCTTGCTAGAAGCCTAAGATTAGTAGCCTTTCTCATAAGTATATGAGCCTATCAAAGAAAGGTTGGATGCGGATGGACCGGTCCAACAATCCCTATTCCGAGCCTACCAAGCCAATTCTCCTTAAATCATCTCAACAATTGGACCGAACTCATTCGACCTTGTCACCTAGCCCAATGAGTCAAGCTAAATAATTAATGAGCTTAACCTAATATATTTACATAATATTTTTAGCCCTCTACATTTTTCCCCTGACCAAAATCCTTCAATGAGGTCGAAAGGGTTTGGGCATTAGATAAGCCTTTTTAATGGCTATGAAATTATTTAACACATGTGCGCTTATCAAATAGCTGCATCGTTGCCGCATACATGTTTTATGTGACTCATATTACAAGAGGTTAGAGCCAATGGTACATATAATTTAGTTTTTTTTTTTTAAATGTGCAAGCTTGTAGCATCACGTGTCTCCTTTAAGTCATTGAAATGACTTTGTTTATAAAACATCATATGCATAAATTTTTCTTTAATAGACAATCCATATATATATATATATATATATATATTTGAAGTATCTAGCTTGTCAAATTACCTTCCATTTTTTTTTTGTGTAGTATCTAGCTTGTTAAATTGTCTTCAATGTCTCCAATTGACTTGCTGATTTTACTATATGGAAATGCACCAGTAAATCCACGTATTATATGTATATTAATTTTGATAGGAGCAGTAGTTTTGGATAATAATAGTAACTTCATATTTGGTGTCACCTTAGCATATCGTATATCTTTGATATATCACTAAACTAAATAATATATATATATATATCTTACACCACTTCAAATCTTTGATGAAAGATCACACTTATCTTTCCTCTTTTTTTTTTGGCAAGTAATAATATCTCTAGCAATCTTCTTTATGAAATTCACTTTCTTATATACTTCAAATTGCGTCTAGTAATTATTTTGTTGCCTTTTGATTGACATTCCTTATATAAATCTACCATTTAATTGAATGGAAAGTACATAATCTATCTTTAGACATAATCCTTCTTTTCCATATTTGTATTGAGAAGATTGTTCCTCTTAACTTCACATTTGCTTTATAAATTAGTTTGTCCATGAGGTGCTTATGTTAATAGTGAAGTGCTAAAGGTTGTGCAATACATATCCTCCTTTTTTTTTTTTTTTGAATTCCTATACTATTCTTGTATTTTCTTTACAATTGCCAATAACTAAGGAGTCATTACATTTACTTCCACTGCAAGTTCGATTCTAAGATAAAGGATCATTGCTTTGCCGATCATCATTGTGCTTTAGCATTTTGCGTCGTCGGACATCGTAAGTGAAGTTCTTTTATGCTTTTAATTTTTCTCGATTTTTTTTTTTTAACCATATATGCAAATCGTCCCACCGTGAACTCCCCGAACTTGCAGCGGCTCAGAAAAAGAAAAAAAAAATCGACAAGTTCTAGCTCCAGTTGAATAGAAGTACGATTAGGAGCAGATTTTTTCTTTTTCTTTTTTTTTTTTTTCTGAGAATCTTCCTCCATCATTATCTTGCTTATGTAATTTGAGAATAGATTCAGAGATATCCTCATCTTCAAAAGACTCAACCTTTGAACTTGTAGCGGACAGCGGGATTGATGTTTAGCGGATTCGCGAACCAATTCACCTATCCATTATTACGTCTAAACCCGTCAACAAACTTCTGATTTGTGAGGATAGGAATCGAACCATGGTCTAATTTCAATCCGTTCCCTGAATTGGAAAACTCTGTAAGAAGATCCATAATTGCATAGTCTAGATTAGAAACCGAATGCATCAGCTGCCCTGTTTTTTTTTCTTTGCCAAATTCAAGTTTTTCTGCATGGTAGCTTGCTACTGCTTCTGTCAACTCATAGGGAACCAGCTTCTTTGTGGATGTGTTATCGGATGATCTTTGCCCCAAGTTTTTTTTTTTTTTTAAACTGGTCTCTAGAAGTTTTGAATTTCCTTGGAGCAAGAGATGGGAAATCAAAGGAAGATGGAGTGGGAGAGGGAGTGAGTCAGAGCCCATTTCTCACCAATGCCATTTAACAGCCAACAACCAGCGTTTACCTCTCCCTCAGTGGGAGATTTGCCTTTTCCTAATGCTGTAAAAAAGCGAAGCATCATCCGAGCTCTTTCCCCCAGGTAAAGATGTACACCGTAAAGACGGTGCAGCCAAATTTAAATTTCCCCCGGTTTGAGTCGAAAATAATGGGTCGCCGCATATCCACCATCACCAAAGTCTTAGCAGCAGAAGTTGCAAAGCATTTTTTTCAAAGGTGATGGACGAGTTAAAAATTACGCATCAGAGTTTTTACAGTGTAAAACTTATCCATAATGCAAATGCTCTTCTTTTCCCTTTTACTTGTCTGAAAAGTGTGAGGTTCTTCCTTGTTTCCCAACAGAAAAGGAACCAAGGTGGGCAGTTCCCTCGCGGCGCATTTGTAAAAAATGCTTGGAGAAAAACAGTAAAAGGTAATAGATAACAAGAAGGAAAAAACAAATCAATGCCTCCGCAATGAGAAAAGTTGTTCGAAAAAGACAGCAACCTTTTCGGAGCAAATCTGGTCCCTATCAGTTTCCCTTTGAAACTTCATTTTTGTAAACTCCTCTTGCTTTTTTCTTAAATTCAGTTATGGTTATAAAAATTCTTGCCCTTGGACTATTTAAAGCTTCCCTTTTTTGGGCAACTAACCTATTAGAAACGACTCCATAAAGTCTCGTTTGGTTTCCCCTTTGTGCAGTGAGATAAAGGAGCTCTTCACCAATGGAAGAATTTTGGCTTCTATGCTTCAAAATTGTTTGCGTTTTGAGAGCTTTTGTTTACGTTTTTGATGAAGTTTCTTTTGTAAGAAATTTCCCCACCCAAAATGTTGGGCACCCCATATTAAGTTGGCCCTTTAATTCAACTTTGGCCCTTATATGTAAAATTATGTGTTCGTGCTGTTTTTTAAAGTTAAACTCAATTAAAAGTGATCAATAAGATTTGGATTTTTAAATTTTTAAATGTAAAATGGAATATAGCCCCTTTTAGTTTAGGGGCCTTATGGGATTTTCTTTTTTATGTGAGTAAAAAAGAATATCAAAAAGGAAAATTTTAGTTATTATTAAAGGTTTTTTTGGGCCCCCGATCATAGACCTTTCTTGTCTCTTTAAAATCCCATCATCAAATATACTATAGAGAGAAAATAAAGGAATTTTTCAAAGAAAACGTATTGTTTTGGAAGGCCCCAACCCGACAATTTAAGAATCGTGGATCGCATTGGATTAGGTATGCTTCCGCATTTTTATTGTTTAATTTTTAAATGATCAAACTAAAAAGGATCTAGGATTTTTTTGTGATGATTTTCACAAAAGGAATTTTTTAAGATTCTAAAAATTGGTATCGAGCCTACTTATTTGATAATTGGGAATTATTTTTGTAATTTTTTTAAAATGTTATTATCCCAAATTTGGGAAAATTTAGGTTTTGGAAAAACATTAAAAATTATGAAAAGTCTAAAATCGGTTTCGCATTCTGTTATGGATATGTTATCGAAATATTTTCGCAATTTTTCCGCGTCAAATCAAGGGCCCATTGTTTTTTCAATATTGTCTCCAGAACAGTATTTAGGAACGAAAATTTCCGATATGTTATCGGATCTCTAACGGGTGATTTTGTTTTTGTGATTAAATTCACCATGGTGAATTAAGGTTTTCTTCCGTGTTTTCGAATAATTAGGAACCGCTTCAATAACGAGCCCCGTTGCTTCCCCCACGGCAAAAAACTCTTCGTTACACGATCTGACCCCTAGTTATACAGGCCTTTTGTACTCAAAAATTTGAAAATTCTGTTATTTTTTGGGCCCAAACTTCATGGCCGGCCCCTTCAAAATGTATTAACCCCCGTGTAAGTTTCTTTTTGTTTTAAAAACCAACTACACAACCTTTTCCCTTTTGGCCTTTTGTACTAAATCTGTGTAAGTTTTTTTTAATTTTTTGAACCAAATAACGGTCGTCCCTTCAACCGTGTATCAAATTTTATTAAAAATCACTTTGTTTGATATTTAGTACGCCAATTTTTTTTTAAATTTAAATTTTAATATTTGAATTTTGAGTCATATTTGGATATAGGTACTTGCCCCAAAGTTTTAGCTAAAATTAGATTTGCTTTTGACAATGTTTGATAAATTTTAAATTTGAATTTGGTTGTTTTATGTTTTTTGAGATGAATTAATGAAGCAACATTTCCCAAAGGGGTTTCCCTTTTGCAAAATTAATTTATTTAAAATTTAAAAAAAGGTTGTGTGCTTAAGTTCTATGAATTTTTAATGGGCCCCAAAAGGGAAAGGTTAATGTTTAAAAAATTGGAAGGCACTTGTGGTTAATAAACTCGTGTGTTATTTATTTTTAATGTGAAACAAAAAACCCGGGCCCCAAAGGAAGCTTTATTTTTTTATATGTTCTTATTGTCAATGTTTGTTACTACCCAAGGGGTACCCCCTTAGTATTTAATGTTTTGCCCAAAGATGAAATATTAATGGGTACCGGTTTTTTGGTGGGGTTTCCCTTTTTTTGAATTTTTATTATTTTTTTGTAAGGATTATGTAAGCTTGTTTATTTTTTGTTGTTCTTATTCAGCTATGAAAAATCCTACTAATATTTGCCAACACCAATTCCTTTCCCTATGTAAATGGCAAAATTTTGAGTGGGGAAAAAGATAATCTAATGATAGTACTTGGGTTATGGATCTCGCCCTTTCCTTTAAGGATGATTCTCCTTCACCCTTACTGATAAGAGTACCTCTGATAACAAGGGGATGGAAAAGTGGGAGAAATAAAAAGCTGTGTTGATGATAAAGAAAAAGGCCCATTCCAAAAGTTTTAGGGGTAAAAATATTGAAAAGAAACTAAGGCTAAGGATTTCCCTTTGATGAAATTGAGAAAAGGTTTGTAAGAATAAAAAAGGTAAAAATATTTACACCCCTAGCAAACCTAATTCAATGAAGTAAAAGGAAGGGCAATTTAGGGGTACATCGGGATGTTCATCTTGTTCTAAGCTAAAAGAAAGCTGACCTCACGGGGGGAACTAGTGATTTGGTTTTGATTTCTTTTCCCGTACAATTTACCATTTTTAAAGGGAAATTTTTAAAATTTTCAGAAAGAGACTTAGTTTTTAAATGAGCTTCCAATTGTGTTCAAGAAGAGGAAAGGTTAAAGCAAGATAAGATTGAGAGTGTCCCCTACCCTTTAAACCCCCAAAAAAAGGGAAAATAAGGATAATAAAAGGGAAAAAGGGATAAAAAAATGAAAATATGGCCCCTCAGAAGCCCAAAACCAAGAAGTCGGATGCATAAAATGGTATTGGTTTTCACTTCTGTGGAGCTGTAGGGCATTATAAAAAGCAGTGCACCAATTATCTGCTTGGCGTGCTAAAAAAGGTACACTCTTAATTTTGGGGGTTTGTTTGAGGTTAATTTTACTTCAGTTCCATAGAATTGGTGGAATTTTTGGGTGCAAAACTAAATCGGTGTGTTATGCGGGTTTACCTCATTACCGAAACCAAGTGTGGTGAAAATAATCTATGTGGGTAAGCAAGCAATTGAAGTTGAAGCAATTGGGAAGTTTAGATTTTATTAAAGATTGGTTTTATTTGGATTTAATGAAAATTCATTGTATTGTCATTTAGACGGAATTTGATTTTTTTTCGCTTTGACAAATTTGGTTTTCTTGTCATTTGGGAAAAAGAAATTTGTTTGTTTCGTTAAAATTTGTTGGTCGGTTCTCTATTTTTTTATGTAATCTTTACTTGATTGAATTTTTGTTTCATTTAATGAACCCCCTGAAATAAGTACATGGGGTTTAAAAAAGAAAAAAATTAACTAATGAAAATTAGCTACATTATGGCACAAAAATTGGTTATTTTCCCCAAACGGAGAATGGAGAGACTTGTGTCAAATGAAATTTAAAACCCTTGGATTTTACGATTTTTAGATTGATTAAGTATAAAGGGGGAACAAACCCCCAAAAAAAGGAGATTTGACGCCAATGGACCCTTTGACGTCTTAGAACTTTACATACGTATTTGTGGGCCATTCCCCCAGCGTTGCAATGGTCAAAAAATATTTTTATAAGTTTATGACGTTTTTCACGTTGGGTATTTTATCTCTTCTGAAAAGTCACAGTCCTTGGATTGTTTAAAAATTATGGTTGAAGTTTAGAACCAAACTCAACAAAGGATTAAAAGGTTTGATTTGATCGTGGTGGCAAATTCTACGGTAGATATGTTTGGTTTAGGTGAACAAGTCGGACCTTTTGCTAAATTCTAAAGGAAAGCGGGATTGTCCCAAAGTACACTCTCCGGTTCCCCACCATAAATGGTGTTCTAAAAGCGCAATTTTTAAAAAGCTTAAGGACTGGTAAGGGAGTATGATTGTCACTCCCCTTTCAGATCACTTAGGGAGAAGACTTTAAGTGTAGCAAATTTTTCCAATGGGTTCCAATAAAAAAACTAAAAAAACCCTTATGAACTTTGGACTGGGAAAAAACCCAGTCTAAAACATTTTCTTGTGGGATGTCCAGTGAGGAGGCCTTATAAGAATGAAAAAAAATGGACTCAAGAACAATAAGTTTCTTTTTTGTTGGGTATCTGAAAGTCAAAGGGGGTTCAAATTTATGATCCAAAATAAACGATATTTGGTCGGAAATGCTTGGTTTTTTGAGGATGTCGGTTGCCGGGGGGGTAGGTTAGAGATATTGTCTTTGAAGAGGAAAAATTTATATTTCCCCCATGTGTTTTTGAATTTGGTCAAGTTCCTTCCTGATCTTTTCAAGACAAATGAACAAGGCAAAAATTGGAGTCCCATTCAAGATACGGGGCCAGAAGAATAACTCTTAACCTCAAGAAAACCCATGCCTTGAGGAGATCCAATAACAAAGAAGAAGTGCGTTGCCATATGATGGATCTATTTCTTCAAGAACTGAGGTTTACATTAGAATGATGGGAAGATGATCAATCAACTTCCGTCAAGCCATTGAAAATTCTAAATCTAGAAGTGGTTGATGTCATGAATGAGAGATAAAGTTTGAAAGAAATGACGTTTGGGATCTTGTCCCTTGTAAAAAAGGGATGAACCCCTTGGTTTCAAAGGATATTTAGACCCAAAAGGGGGTTCAAAGGCAATGTGGAGAGGTATAGGGCTCGTCTTGTTGCAAAGGGCTTTACAAAAAAGAAGGCATCGCTATAAGAGCTTTCTCCTAGTTTTTCGAAAGACTCTTTTAGGATTTTAATGGATTAGGACACAATTCAAACTGAGCTAATCGGATGGATGTAAAGACCCCCTTCCTCAAAGGGGGACTTATGGACGATCTATTGGTACAACCAAAAAATTTTGTATGGGGGTTAAAGAAAATGGTTTGTAAATTAAAAAAATCCATCTTGGACTTAAAAAAAGCATCCGACAATGGGATTTCAAATTCATCAAGTGATCCTTGCATGGTTTTGAGACGAATTAGTTTATTTATTTTATATACCCTAAAATTTTGGGGGCAAACTATTTTTTGGTTTTATATGTTGATGCATATTGCTTCCAGAAAGATTAGGTTATTGCACAAAACCAAGAGATTTCTAGTGAGAATTTTTAGATGAAAGACTGGTGATGCCTCTTTTGTGTTTGGGAACAAAAACATCGAGATTCTCTCGGGTATTTGGTTATACAAAAAAGTATATCGAAAAGTTTCTTAAAGGTATGGCAAACGAAAATTGCAAAACCCGTAAATTGCCTATAGTAAGGGAGACAAAATTTTGTCTTAGTCATGCCCTAAGAATGATTTTTTAGGAAAAGGAAATGCAAAAGATTCCCCATGGATCGTAGTAGGGGGTTAAGTATGCTCAGGTTTTTACACATCTAGTTATTGTGTACATTAAGGAATGTTGGGAGATTTGAGAATCTAGGATTAGACCCTTAGAAAGTAGCCAAACAGGTCTTCGGTACTTATAGGAAAAAAAGATTAAATGCTTACCTATCGGAAGTAGATCAAAAGAGATCTTGGGTTACTGATTTAAATTTTTTGGATGCCAAGATAGTATGAAGTTACATTAGGTACATTAAACTTTAGTTGGGGAGCTGTCTCTTGGAAGAGCATATACAATCCCTTTTTTTTCTTTCTATGGAAGTAGAGTTTGTAACATGTTATGAGGATCCCAAACATGGAATTGGTTGGGAAATTTTTTTCCGGGTGCATTGTGGTACTATTAATAGGCCACTTAATTATTTTGTGACAATAAGTCAGCGGTTTTTATTTTAACAAAATAGGAGCCGACGAAGTCAAATCAATAGACACAGTTCCTAGTTGTGAAAGAAAAGGTTCAGAGGGGAAATTTTCTTGAGCATATAGGAAAAACTCCATGATCTCAAATCCGCCCCTAAGGAGTGAACCAAAATGTTTCATGAGAAATGCTCATAATGGGTGTCAAGACCTTAAATGACATTAGTTTTTTGGGGGTTTGTTACCTTGAAGCATTTATGTCAAAACAAACTTTAATAAGTTGTTTTTTTGGGTTTTTTTGTTTTGGGAATATTCTACAAAAAAAAATATCTTGCTTCCTCCTCTGTTTTTTTTTTATGGTTTGTTCACTAGGTTTTTGGTGGACCCAAAGAAAAAAGACATGTTAAGATCAATTGCATGGAATTTTCTTGCTACACATCCTATCAGATCCATGTCATTCAATTATATCAGATTTTGACCTTTTATGGGTAGGTTTTGTAAAGTAAAGAATACCTTTGATCTTTTAAATTTATATGACTTGGCCAGATTGGTTATAGATACATTTGTTCTGATAGCAAAATTTTGGTCATTGGTTTTTCAAAAATAAATTTTAAGTTTTAAAATATAGTCTTGGGGAGTTGTTGGATCCCTTAAACCAATTGGCCTTTATGTGAAACAATTATGTGTTGCGGGGTATATATTAAATTAAAACTCAAAAAAAGTGATCAATAAGATTTGGAATTTTAGTTTCAATGTATCTAATAGGGTTGATCCCTTTTATGTTAGAGCCTTATGGGTTTTTTTTTATTTTTTTTTGATAGGTTTAAATAGAAATACCTAAAAGGGAAAATTAGTTATCTTATAAATAGTGGTTTTTGGGCCCAGTCATAATACCTTTTGTCTCTTTGAATCCCTCATAATAACTATAGAGAGAAACAAAAGGGATTCCTAAAGAAAAGTATTGTCTAGGGGCCCAACCCCAAATCTAAGAATGTGGATTGAATGGATTAGGTACGTTCAGCTATTTTATTTTTAAATTTTTAATGATCAAACATGAAAGGATCTAGGTTTTATTTTTGTAATTTTTACAAAAGGATTATTTAAGATTTCAGCTATGTCATTTCCTTTATTGATGAAATTTCTCTTGTACAGTAATCTCCGCCAAAAAAGTTAGGCGCTAGTAGAGTCGATCTAAGAAGCAGTTGGAGTGCATTGAAAGCAAAAACAATTTTCGCCGAAATACTCCATGCCCCAAATTGTTTGCTTTCACCAAAAGGGCCTCTCCCGAATTTTTTTGTTTCTCACACGCTGCTAGATTGCCAAATAATTCCACAGGGACAAAAATGTTGTCATCTGAAAAGGAAGTTACATTCTTTTTTCTACATGATCTACATATGAGGAAGAGTCAGATTTTTTCCTCAATTGCATGTTTTCAGTACTGTTAATATATGAAGTCTAAGTCATGGGTCACCAAACTCCTTTGATGCCACTTGCATTACAATGTCAAAGGGTATCCACCAATGTGAGCTTCAAATAAAATCCAACCCAGTCATTGTCTCTTGCATGACCTCGTCAATATTAGATGACGCTGTTATTGTTGTTTCCCTTCTGAGATGAATAATGATTTTCACATTCTTCATTGCACAGATCTTCACCATGATGTTTTGTAACCTCTACTTTATAGTGTTCATGGTCTTTCTCATTTGCATCGTCATCAGTTTCATTTTATTTTTTTTTTTTTGTAATCTTCCTTACTCCTCTTTCTCCTTTTTTTTTATTTTCAGGTTCTGTCTCGACATTAATAATATTGTGCATAGATGGAAAAAAAAAACACAAAAGTGATGAAGCAAAAGGACTTGCTGGTGCACTCAAATGGGCATCCACGACCAATCCGAGTCTCAAGATGCATGGTTGGATGAAACTATCTTTGAAGATACCTTCTAGGATAAATCAAACGTCGAGAGCTCTGCGCAATGGCTCACATTGATGGTATGCTTCGCTTTATTAGATGTGAGCCCCATGCTAGCTCGAGAAGACGACATCAATGCGAGTTTTATTTTTTTGCTTTAGGAATGAAAAAGGAAAGAACTTCCCCTCTCAACCACCTAGTTTGCATTCCTCAAGCAGCCACCCTCTGGGTGGAATTTTGGGTAGAGCATATAATCTCAAAGTCAGAGTATGTGACTCTTTTGGAGAAAACCGGCATCTTTCATGCCATTACTACTTCCACCCACCTATGGTTCCCACTTATGAGTGAGCCAGAAGTGTGGTAGGCAATCATCTATCGCTGGAGTATTCAAACTCATACATTCATTACTTCTTGGGGGGAAATCGCTTCGACACTTGAGGATGTGGTCTTTCTCCTGAACTTGACTAGTTTTGGGTAAACCAACATTATCGCTACTAAAGTATCTTATAAGGAGCATAATTTTCAAATGTCTTTACTGGATAGTTTGAAAGCTATTTGCAATAGCAAGAGAAAGTCTTGTTTCTCTTCTTGGCTTTTATACTTCTTTGAGGAGCAAAAGAAGGACAAACCTCGAGTTTCTAACCTAGGTCATAGATAGGAGTAAGTACTCACTACAGAAATTTTTGCATTTGGTGACGTTTATATATTTTACAACATCACCAATGCCAATGTATCTTAGTCCGTTTGTTAACGTTGTACAAAATATATTATTAGCGACCTTTATAACTAAAGTTAAGGTATAACTCTAATTCACTAAAAATTATTTGTTGTAAGACTTATTCTTTTTTTGTAACTTTTTATTCATTGAATAAAAATATTAATACGCTTTTTTTTAATTTCGGTTTAATAATTTAATTTTTTAGATTTTCGGACTTTTTTAATGAAAAAAAAAAACCAATACTGTTATTTTGTTTTCAGCTTGAAAAAACACAAACGCCGGCCACTATTCATATCAATGCTACCAATAACAACCAAAACACATTTTCTCTCGTCCCTTTGTCTTCTTCGATCAAATCAACTATTGGGAGCCGGTTGAGGAACAACGAAATTTGCGTCGACACCGTTCATCAACACTTGTGAGGAATTGTCATCTTCCATCTATAGGCTTCAATAACTGTTAAGGTGAGAATTTTGTCCCAAATCAATTCTGTAAAATTAGGGTTTTAAGAAAAAATTTAGGGTAAATCATCTTATTTACGCTAAAAACGGTTTGAATAAACGTGAGAGTAATCAATTTAGTTGTAATGCAAATGATCATTTTGTTCTGATTAGGGCATTCCGATTATCAAAATAGTTGCTAGCTTGGTTTCAATTTTTTTTTCTATTGAATTTTTTGGACATATCTCCTCATTGTGATCAATGTTTCTTTTTGTAATTAGGGCATTCCTTAAATCAAAATCATCTTCTTTTATGTCAATGTTGAATTTTCATGGAAGTCAAAAGCTAGGTTTTAGGGAACCTTTGTTTGGTATCTATTCCTAATTTCATTGAGTTACCCCCTTCCCTAAACTAAGATTTAAGTGGTTGATACGCATAGGAAAGTTGAGTAGAGAATGGTTGCATGAGTTCATATTGTGGACTATCACGTTTGCCGTGTTACTTTCATTGAGTTACCGTTGAATGAGTTCATTACCGTGGTTAATGAGTCCATACTCTTTGAATAAGAATGGTTGATGATTTTATTGAAAGATTTAAGGCTAGATTAGTTGCTAAGGATATACCTAAGTTGAGCACATTGATTATGTTCATACATTTTCTCCAATGGCTTAAATACAATAATTCCATGGTCAGTTGCAAGGGAATTGTTTATTGCTCACAAATTAGCAAAATTATTTTCGAAATTAAATCCCCTAAGTTGTGCTTCATGTGAGGTTTTTGGGCATTGATTAGGATGCATGCACTTTAAAGTGTTGTGTCAACCTGCTTCAAATAGTGAAAATAAAGTAGGGCATGGTGGCCTCATAAATATGATTCCAAGAATGCTATGGTTGAAGAACTTAAGGTGATTGTAGTTGATATCATTTGGGCATCTATCTATCTCTCTTTCTGCCTCTATAGTAGCTATTTTGGAAAATTGAAGAAGCTATGAATAAGTGAATAGGTGAAGTATTCAATATGGCAAGTTACTAAGGTTGGAGTTGCTCAGAGCAACAGGGAAAACATTAAAAAAAATAGAAAAGAAGAATAAGTTTCAATGAAAAACCACTTTGCATTAACTATTGTAGGCTCTTCGTATCTACCCTTTTTCACTATACTTACCATCAACGATATTTAGTAAATTTTAGAGGCTTAAATTATCATTTGAAGCTAGGGAGATGTGCAAGCTGTGTTAGAGAATTTTAAGTAACTTTTTTTTTTTTTTAGAATTGTGGATGACTAGAATGGGGCATCTAAAAGTATGGGATAGATTTTGCCTATCAAGAGTTGTTTGTCCAACTCAGGGGATGCATTTAACTAGGCCGGGATTCTTAGTGTGGAGAGTTGAGTAGATAGTTCCATGGACCATATGTCCACTTCATTTGTGTAGCACTCAGCACTATCCATCTACTCACAGTCCATATCTCCTTCAGCTATGGCTGCTAGTTGTGATTTGGAGGACGTGCTATGATCATTCCCCCAAATTTTGATCCTCCACAATTTGTTAGAGATTATAATCTTGCTAACTGATATTGTACATGTACAGAGTTGGGGAAATTATAGATTTTCTTTTTGGTATTATGAAGCGGATCATGATCTTTAGCAACTAAAGCCCTGTTCAGCGCTGTTAGAAAATGTTAGGAAGGAGAGTTCTATAGCTTCCACATCGCCCTTTCTTGTTATGTTCAACACCAAAATTTTTTATCAATGTTTGCTGACTTTGCTATGTTGTCTTATGGTGTATTTCCTTATAGCAATGCATATTCTAACATATTTTTTGGTTGTGAATGAAATATGTGACATTATTTAGATTAATATAAATTTGAACTTACAGTAAATGTTCTTTCAACTTGAAAAATTTGCGAAGATATTGAAGCAATGATGTTACTCTATTAATGCAGTTATTTTCAGTCATATGGCCGACTTGAATTCTGGAACTTCCAAGTAAAATGAGAAGGTAATGTATGAAATTCCCTTGGATTAGTTCTGGACATTGATAATGGAAACTGTATGAGTAAATCCAAGAAGCATAATTTCTTTTTAAAGTATTTTTTTTGAAGTTATCCCTATAAATCGCACGTAACTTATATTCTTTAGTTGTAAATTTGGCACATGTAATCCTTCTACATTGTAAATGTATGGACTATTTTGCCTTGTTTTAAATGTTCAGTAATGATTTCTCAATACTATTATGTCCTAATGGTGCTATTCCATGTTATCTTTGTTTGTTCAATTTCTTCCGACCAACACTATCCATTTGTTTTTGGCGGGAGGTAGATCTCATTTTCTCTTTTGTATTTGAGGATGAGTAAAGGTTATAGTAATCCTTCTACTATTGCAGATACTTTAATATCATTCTTCCTAGTGATTAAAATTTATAATGTCCTTTAAATATTAGATTTTAGAAAATCTTCTATCCTTTAGTGTTATGCACTTATATATTAAAATGTGTGTTTTTTTTTTTTTTTTTTGTAAGTAAGTAACTATATTAATATGAAAGAGAAGAATGTACAATTTCACTAATTCCTTTAGTGTTGTGCACTTGTATTGGATTTTTTTTCTTTCGTGAAATTAGCTATTTCACTAATTCTTTAGGACCCTTTTATTTCCAAACTAAGTAAACTTAGAAGTTCACATTTTAAATGCTTATATGTTTATAATTTCAAGTCTACTTTTACTTTAAAATAAAGTTCATTATACGTTTACCATTTAAGAATTAATGTTTTCATTATATGTGTGTAAAACATGATTGATTTTCTATGGGATTCTTTTACATTTATGGATAAGAGTTAGATGATTGTAATATTGGAAGTGAAGAGTACGACAAGGTGTTGAGTTTTTCATTGCATACTTGCACATGAAGTATGGAATGGACAAGAGGTTAAGTTGTCATGTAGGAAATGCTTAACGTGTCCACGCACACTATGAACGTAATAAGAGCACACTTGCTTATTGATGGGATAGATATAACTTACCGTTGTTGGATATACCATGGTGAGGAGCCTACCAATTGGAATTGCCAAGGAGAACTCGAGGGTAGGATCATCATGAAGAATATGATTTTAGAACTACAGAAGCAAGGGGTTCAATGAGGAAAATGAGACGACCATAGACAAATTTAGGAAGGGTATTCCTCAAAAGGTTTTGTGTTACTTTCCTATGAAACCAAGGTTGTAATGCCTTTTCATGAAGGCTAAGTCGCTCAAAAATGCGTTGGTATAAAGAGGAACATAAAAAAAACAAGAGAAACTATATAGGTTATCCTTCTCAAAAAATGTGTTGGCATAAAGAGGAACTACATTTAAACATTGCTAATATGGAAAAATTGTGGTTTTAACTACCTTTAAACATCTCCTATCATAACTTTCAGTTACGTTTAAACATTGCTAATGGTAGTCTTTTACTACGTTTAAACGTTGCCTATCATAATTGTCAGTTACGTCCATGGTAATCTTTTACTATGTTTAAACGTCGCCAATATTGATCATTTGCTGCACTCTTTATGTCCAATAATAATTTAACTGTGCTACTACCACATTTAAACGTCGTAGATACTATTTCTATTAGCAACATTTAAACGCTGCTAATGGTAGTCTTTTACTATGTTTAAACATCGCTTGTATTACTGGTTTACTGCACTTTTTTTTTACCTTTAAAATTTTAATTGTCATTTTACAATGTTTAAATGTCGCATTATAACCAATTTTTAGCAACGTTTAAATGTCGCCCAATATAACTCATTTTAGCTACGTTTCCACCTTTAGCGACGTTTACAAAATAAATGTAGCGGATATTTTTTGCAAACGGACCTTTGGCAATGTTTATTAGCAATGGTTAATAAACATAGCTAAATCTTTTTTGCAATGTTATTTAATGTTTAGCAACGTTTATTAAACATCGTCTAACATTGAAATTCCTATAGTGACTCCCATTCACTTTCAGTATACTTTTATAATTTTGTACTTATACCTTTCTCATGTTTTTTTTTTTGTCATTTTTGCAGGTATGAGCTTGCAACTTTTTATAGTGTATTGGCAATCTTTGTTTGTGTTCCTACTGGACTTGAAGAAGGTGTGAGCCTTCGGCTATTTCCCTTGGCCATACGAATTGCTTAGGGTAAGTGCTTCGTATTAGGTCCCATTTACCTAGGCTCTTTGTATTAGCATGCACTTGGATCTATACCACAATTCTTTTGTTCATTCAAAGGGCCGTTATGTGAACTGTCGCATGTAGACCTAGTATTTCTCCAACGTTTCTTTTGCAAAACCGTCTGGAAATACTTTACACCTCCTCTCAGTAGTGCTAAATCCAACCTTTCTCTTTCTAGAGCATGGGCTTAGGTTGAAGCAACTATTGAGCAGGCACTTTTGCAACTTATCAATGTTAAGTCAGAATTCACATTTCATCCTTATGTGAAATGGCTTGTTGTTATGAGACAAGGTGGAATTATATCCTCCAAGCTTAAGGGATGAGGTGACCTTATTAGATAGGTGTAAGGGCCTCCACAATTCTAAGGCAAGGTTTATTCTATGGTGTACTCAAGAAGTCTACCCTCCCTCCTAGATACCAAAGACTCCTCTAAGTGTTATCTGAGCAAAGGCTGTAATATATTCTCCTCATAGGATCACATGCTAGCTTAGGATTGACCAAGGGGTACCTCTCATGAATAATATTATTGACAAACTTAGAGTTGTGTTGCGATCACTCTCGGCAAGTGACTGTAGAAATATTCATCCAGAAGTGTATCAATTATATTTTCCTTCTATAAGTTGCTTCGAGGTTGCTTCTCTTGGTTGGCTAACATATTGGTCGAATTGCTTGCAAGACCTCCGACGTATGCTTTTGCTTCAGTAGATGATATACTCTATATGCCTACTGTGTGCCGTTAGGAGTTCTACTTGAATTGCCACCTATGCCCAAGCTTAAGCCTATTGGTGATGCCTAAGAGACTATTGAACAGGTGGGTC
This sequence comes from Laguncularia racemosa, assembly GCA_037954665.1. Lineage (NCBI taxonomy): Eukaryota > Viridiplantae > Streptophyta > Magnoliopsida > Myrtales > Combretaceae > Laguncularia > Laguncularia racemosa. The sequence goes on along the minus strand of JBBMOL010001288.1, from coordinate 14,243 downwards.
GGTGATCAACATCTCTTACTGATGTGGGATTAAGGAGATCCTCTAAGAATAAACGTCCATTTCTTCCATCAATAAAGGATAGACAAGCTAAGTGTATCTTTATTCATAGGTAGCATCTTTGTATCTTTGTTGTCATATTTATGTACATGTAGTCTTTTTGTTTTTACTAACTACCCTTGTCTATTATATATGTGAAGGTTGAGATGGGCTCTGAAGTTTGTTCTAGTACTTCTATTGATTCAGTGACCATTTTAATTCAAGTTGACGATGATCAAGACTTAATGAATTATGTGGAATCACCAATTGAAGATAGCAGAAGCGATGATGATGTTTTAAAGAGCTGCATGACTCTGTTGGAGTTGAAGCTGTTACTATTAATACTGATGGACCTGTCATAAACATAAACGGGATAATGATATCATCAATGCTAGTGACCATGCCGATGCGTTGCTTTGTTTTGGCACATATGAAAATAGGATGTATGTATCTCTTATGGATATCCTTCCTCCCCCAGTCGCTATGTTGTCTCCTCGAGACAAGGAAGCAACTCTGAAGGTTTATGCTATGGTAGAGGAGACTACATCCTTTCTTCTCAATATGCATAACATCTAAATTATGCCTAAACATTAAATTTGACCAATATGGCTGTTGAAAGAATATTAACCTTTTTGTCCAATTGAATCCATCAACGTAATGGATTCTTTTGACTTTGTCAGGATGCTTTCCCATAGGCACATCTGTTATATATTATAATTGGTGAAGTATATCATTACCAAAATATTCTTCAGGGCTTCATGATTATCACACATTCCATCGAATTTTAAGTGTGTCTCCACCCATGTCATTCGGTAACCACATTCTCTGACCAATATACCCAATCTTGCTGTTAAGCATTATTGACAATGTTTGGTCTTTGCATACCAGACAAGCATTGCAGCCTTTTGTACTCTACCCAGACAAGTTCCTATGCATAGGAAAGTCATTAATGGTCTACAATAAAGCGGCATGCATTTGAAAGAAGAGTTAGAATATGCATCATATGTCCACAATTCATTAACCTAAAGATCTTTTTAGTTCATCGATTAAAGGCTGCAAGTAGACATCAATCTCCTTCACCGGTGCTTTAGGTCCTCGGATAAACAATGACATCATTAAAAACTCTTTCTTCATACACATCCAAGGGGGTAAGTTCTATGTATATAGAACCACAGGCCACATGCTATATGATTGGCTCATAGATCCAAAGGGATTGAAGCCATCACTAGCTAGCCCTAACCTGACATTGCGAGTGTCCCTTCTAAACTCAGGGAATTCATTGTCCCAAGATAACCCATTTTCAGGATTACCTATATAGTTGTCTTGTTTGTTATGTTCCTCTTTATGCTAACACGTTTTTTGAGCAATTTCAGCATTGATGAAAAGGCGTTGCAACCTTGGTTTTATGGGAAAGTAATGCAAAACCTTGTGAGGAATAGCCTTCTTAGATTCACCACACACCTTATACCTTGAGGTACCACATATGGGGCATTGTGTGAGGTGCTTGTTATTACCCCAAAAAAAGTAACAATCATATTTGCATGCATGAATGTAATGTCAATCCATGCTTAATCCTCTTAAGTACTTGTTTGCATGATTGTATGACTTAGGAAGAGACTCTCCATTAGGGATCACGTCACAAAGAATTTTGAAGAAACATATCAAAAGACTTATTGCTCCACTTATTGTATCTTTTAAGTGTAGTAGCTTCACTATAAACGAAAATTTTGATAACTTACACCCTGAATAAAGCTCTTGTTACGAGTTAACTCATAGCCATCAACAAATTGGGTAACATATCAAATCCATCCGTTAGAGTTGGACCTTCAACTTGATTGTCAATAAATACCTCTAAATCTTCTAACATCTCATCAATTCCATCAATGCCATCATCATTTGCCTCATTGAATCCCTCTCTTCTGTTATTCTCAAATCATATTCTTGATGACATATCTTACCTGGTGATCTTGTAGGCAATTCAATGGTTGGCCCTCACCATGGTATATCCAAGAACAGTAAGTCAAATCTATCCTATCTACAAGTAAGTGTGCTCCAATTACATTTCATAGTGTGCAAGTTGTGATGTGCCTAAAAGGGGATTAAGTACAATCAAATGGAACAAAAACCAACCCTAAATGCCACTCAAACAATTTTGGATCAATAAGCTAGAAATTTGCGTGATTCCTAATGAGTGTAAGGAGAACCAAATTCAATAACTAATGAACTAATCCACCACAATGAATCAAATCCCTCAATACACACTAATCAAACTTGAAATATCACATGAATTCAAGAATATTTAGCAAAAGCACAACTGTGATCCCCCTTTATAGAAATACAATTCATGTTGACAATGATAAGCAATTGTTGATGAATAACAAGTATGATAAGTACTCAAACAAGCTCACTAATTCGAATAAAAAAAAGCTTAATCAAATCTGACCAAGAAATGTTCCAATTCAACCCTAGATATTACATACTAGAGAAGAAAAGAAAACATAAGAATTTCAAATTGATATAACTCACAATTTCAAGCGTTACACTCACCACAATCTTAACTCTTGGGATTGAAGTTGATAAGAGGAAATTAAACTAGGAAACCTTAAGTTCTCTTACGTGAAAGTGAAGTGTTTTTCTAAAAATTGGCCTCCTCAAAACCCTACTTAAGCAAGTGTTTATACTTGCTCCTTTAAGGTTAGAAAATCTACAAAATTACAACTATACCACTTTTAAGGTAGCCGGTCCTAAATGAAAATTACAAACAAAATGAAAGTGCCCCAAAAGAAATTACACATAAAATGTTCCAAGCAAATAACAAATTATAAAAAGAAATTAGTCTTCAAGATGCCGGTCTTCAGAGTACTTTCAAATTTGAGTCCTAATGAGGATCCCAACTCACTCAAAAGTATAGGTTTTTTGGCACTCTGTAGGATGTTAAGTGACCTACTAAAATGCATAACAATTATAAGGTAGGAATGAAGAAATTAAGTTAGCTTCCTCAGGATTAGGATTCTCATTTATGATTCTCAAAACCAAGTTGAAATAGCCCCTTAACTCAGGCCCTAGTGATAGGTCCTATAGGAATCTGATTCCTATCATCTCCTCGGGCTTCTAGAAAATTTGCCCTCAAATCTGATAGGTCTTCATGCATGTTGTTGGTAAGTACGGTGATAGATCTGCAACATTAAAGGTTTTTGATACTCCATACTCTCCAAGTAACTCTATCTAGTAGGCGTGTTGTTGATGCGCTTTAAACTCTAAACGGTCCGTCTAAATCTAGGAGACAGCTTTTGTGACTTCTTATGTGGAAACTGTCCCTGCTAAGATTAATCCAGACTAAGTCACCTGGATTATAAAGAATAATTTTCTTGTATCTGTTTCCCTGGATTCTCTGCTATTCTTGGGTCTTCTGAAGGCGTTCAGTTGTTCTGTCATGAATGTCTGATTTACCAGGCTAAATCAACTCCACTAAGACTTCTTCCTTTGTTGCTGGTATTGCTATAAAATCCAATGGAATAGAAGAATTATAGCCATAAACAACTTCAAAGGGAGACTTAACTTGGTTGAACTATAAGTAGACCTATTTTAAGCGAACTCAACAATAGGAAGACATAAGTCCAATCAATAAGATTTTTGCCAACTGTTACTCTAACTAAATTTCCAAGCGTATGGTTAACAACTTCTGTTTACCCCATCTACCCGTGGATGGCAAGAGGTACTGTACATAAGCTTAGTCCCTAGTTTCTCCATAATGTCTTCCAAAAGAAACTAAGAAACTTAGTATCTCTCTCTGACACTATGCTGTGTTGGACCCCATGTAATTTGACAATTTCCTGCACAAAATGTTAGCAATGAAAAAAAGGCATCATTTTGTTTTGTGATAAGGTTACAAAATGTGACATTTTACTGAACCTATAACAACCACCATAAAGAATCTTTTCCCCTTTGTTTTCCCAAAGTAATCCAACATAAAATCTTTATTAATATCAATCTAGGGTTTATCTGGTATAGGCAAAGGCATGTACTCACCTTGTACACCTTTCTTCCCCTTTTTAGCTCTCTTACAAATACCATACCTTTCTAACACCCTTTGGATATCCTTTATCATCCCTTTTCCAATAGAAATTCTCTCTCAATGTGGCCAGGGTTCTTTTTCTCACCAAAGTGTCCAGAAAATCCTCTTACATGTGCTTCCCTTACCAATAACTCCCCCTCACAAATCCAGAAGGTTTACATAATTTTCCAGATTTATACAGAAACCCCTCAATCACGTAATAACCCTCATGCTCTTGCCCCCATAACACCTCTCCATAATAGTTTTGAATTCCTCATCATACAAATACCGTTCTTTCAACAATTCAAAACCTAGTAGTTTTGACTAAAGAGAAGTGATAAGTACATCCCGTCGTGATATAGGGGTCAACAAAAATATTTGATTACCCTTCTTGTACTTTATCACATAAGCAAAACCCTCCAAAAACTCCCCCCACTTGGCTTAGCGTTTAGAAAAATTTAAATGATTCATGATCTATATAAATAATAAACTCTCTCGAGAAGAGTAATGTTGCCACGTCATGAGACCCCCTCACTAAGGAATAAAATTCCCTTTTATCATATATAGAATAATTTAAAGTTGCACCACTCAACTTCTCACTAAAATATGCTATAGGTCTCTTTTCCTACATTAGTATAGCACTAATTCCTACCCCAAAAAGCATTACATTCAAGTTCAAAAACTTTATCAAAATTAGGTAAAGCCAATAATGGAGCACAAGTGAGTTTTTCTTTACCTCTTCAAAACTCTTCTAGGCCCTTTCACTGCAAGTGAAAGGTACTTCCTTTTAGTTAGTTATGTGAGAGGACTAACAATACTACTAAAATTATGGACAAAGCTTCTATAAAAAGTTTGCAATTTCTATGAAAACTTCTTAACTCAGTAATTGAGGTGGGTGTTGGCCATTCCCTAGTTGCCCTCACTTTCTCCTCATCCACCCAAACACTTGAGCCAGATACAAAAAAACCCCAAAAAATGTTACCTTAATTTGTTTAAAAGGAACACTTCTAGAGATTTACAAATAGCTGTTGTGCTCTTAACACTAAGAATACTGCCCGAAGATTCCCCACATTATGTTCTAGGTCTTTGCTGTATATCAGAATATCATCAAAATAAACAACAACAAATTTTCCTAGAAACTCTTTCAATACATAATTCATCAGTCTCATGAATGTATTAGGAGCATTACTCAAACCAAAGGGCATAACCAACCACTCATATAGCCCATGGCATGTTTTAAAAGTGGTTTTCCATTCGTCCCCCTCTCTCATCGAATTTGGTGATACCCGCTTTTAAAGATCTACTTTGGAAAAAACCTGTGAACTATGCAGCTCATCCAACATATTATTAAGTCTAGGAATAGGATACCTATATTTGATTGTGATTTTGTTAATAGCTCTGCTATCGATACCCCATGCTCCAAGTACCACCCTTTCTTAGGAACAAGAAGGGTAGGAATAGCACATGGATTGAGGACCCCTTTTGACCAATCCCCACTCAACCAACTCATCCACTTAATGTTTCAATTCTCTAGCCTCCTCGGGGTTCATGCGATATGCAGGTTAATCAGAAATATGAACCAAGCATAAGATCAATAGCATGCTTTATCCCTCTCAAAGGTGGAAAACTTGCCAGCAAATCATTAAAAAAAATATCGTAACTCATTAAATACCGAGAAACTGCTGAGGGTAGAGATTGTGGTTCCTGCACCCTTAGTGCACATCTCAACTGAAGCAAGTATACTGGAGTCTTTTTCTGTAACAAGCCCCTCCAATTTACCATATCCATCAACAATACCTTCTTTTCCTCAGAATTATTAAACTGCACTGAAACCCTTTTAACCTTAGATGGACTACTGATCTGTTGCTGAACCTTTTGAACCTCTAAAGGTGACATCGGATTCAGAATAATGTGTCTGCCCTCTTTCTAGAATACTTAAGTATTCCTAAAGCCATATGCAAGACCCTCCTATCATATAACCAAGGCCTGGCAAGCAATATATGGGATGCCACATAGGCAAAATATCTACTCAATTCATCACAGTATTTATCCCCCACACTGAATGGTACCCTAGCTCTTTAGGTCACATGCAAACTCTCCTGATCACTAAGCCAATGCAATTTATTTTGGTTTAGGATGTAGAGTGGTGGTAAGTCTTAGCTTCGATATAACGATGCGGCTTTCTACATTAGTATAACTATACCATCAACTATAAGGACACACAAATTTCCTTGTACCCCACAAGAAGTATAGAACAAGTTTTCCCTTTGTTCTTCATCCTTAGTAGCAAATGTAGTCAACGTTCGGTGCAACACATTAGCATATTGAAACATCTCACTAGACATTGTTGTGTTTAAATTCAACACCACAATAATAAACTTTACACCTTTCAAAAGCTTAAGTACACAACTACACCACAAATGAAGTACTCACACACAACTACTTTAAGTAGATAGAATTTAAATTCAACTCTAAGTGCTTAAGTAACTAGTTCAATTACTTTCACACTTTAATGACTTATTTGAATTTTAAATTCTATTACTCAACTTTCCCTTTTCTTATTTGATTTCACACTACAAAAACTACAATGTACAACACTTCAACAAATACAAAATAATCAAAATCCACTGCCACTCTACTACTCTTACTCACTATTCCACCAATCTACGCCACCAACAACAATTCTCTATATTACACACACTAAAACCCATGCCAAATGCACATACTTTTCACTAAATTTTTTCAAAACACAAACCCTCACACACACACCTTTTACACATGCTACAGCACACACATACACACTCTTTACACTTCAACTTCTCCACTTTTATTCAAGTTGCAAACCGTAACTTTAAACAATAAAGGCGGCTTAAATTTCAAATTCAAAATGAGCTCAATAAGTGCAAGATTCCACAAATGGTAAGAAGTTATTTCAAATTCAAATGACCACAATTAACTATGACTTAATGTGTGTTGAAATTTCAAATTGAATTCTCAATGTACACTTCAATTCTGATTTCAAATCTGAAAATGACAATTGTGATTCCTCCCAAATTTTCCCAAAATTCACACACTACACAATTCCCCTTTCACAATTGTAACCCTTCCACAATTGGTAAGAAGTTATCTTCAAATTCAAATAAAAAATACATTAACTTCTTCAATTTAATGTTTGTTTTGAAAATCAATTTAAATTTCCAAATCTTCCATACTACTCAAAACTGGAAATGCTCAATTACTCCTCTAATTTTCTGAAACAAACAATGTAAAGGATCACAATTTTTTTTCCCTACACAATTGCACTTTCGAAATTGATTCAAAATGCACTACTTTCCTCTTCCTCCACGGTGAAGTCCACAACATAGAAGCTTCAACAAGTAATCAAAACTCACTTTAAACATGTAGCAAATTCAACTTCTATCAAGACAATTCACGCCACTTCAAACAATTAGAACAACAATTTTCAATTTACTCCCAATTTCGGAATTGAAGATGTAAGAACATGAAAAATAAATTTCCGAAATTTAAATTCAAACAACCCCTTTTCCCTAACCTAACCTCTAATACCAAAAAGATGTGTGCCTAAAAGGGGATTAAGCATAATCAAAATTTGGAACAAAAACTAACCTTAAATGCACTGAAACAATTTGGATCAATAGGCTAGAAATTTAGTGATTCCTAATGAGTTTCAAGGAGATCCAAATTCAATAACTAATGAACTAATCCCGCAAAATGAATCAAATCCCTCAATACACACTAATCAAACTTGAAATATCACGTGATTCAAGAATATTTAGCAAAAGCACAACCGTGATCCCCTTTATAGAAATGTAATTCACGTTGACAATAATAAGCAATTGTTGATGAATAGCAAGTATGATAAGTACTCAAACAAGCTGACTAATTCGAAAAAAAAACTTAATCAAATCTAACCAAGAATTTTTCCAATTCAACCCCAGATTTACACACTAGAGAAGAAAAGAAACACAACAATTTGAAATTGATTTGACTCTAATTTCAAGTGTTGCATTCACCACAATCTCAACTCTTTGGGGTTTGAAATTGAAAAAGAGGAAATTGAATAGGAAACCCTAAGTTCTCTCACGTGAAAGTGAAGTGTTTTTCTGAAATTAGCCTCCTCAAAAAACTACTTAAGCAAGTATTTATACTTGCTCCTTTAGGGTTGGAAAGTCTACAAAATTACAACTATACCACTTTTAAGGTGGCCGGTTTCCCAAATGAAAATTACGAACAAAATGAAAGTGTCCCAGAAGAAATTACAACATAAATGGTTCCAAGCAATAACAAATATATAAAAAGAAATTAGTCTTCAAGATGCTGGTCTTCAGGGTACTTTCAAATTGAGTCCCGATAAGGATCCCGACCCCCAAAAGTGTAGGTGTTTTGGTACTCTATAGGACTGTTTTAAGTGAACCTGCTGAAATGCATAACAATTATAAGGTAGGAATGAAGAAATCATGTTAGCTTCCTCAGGATTAGGTTTCTCATGTATGATTCTCAGAACCAAGTTGTGTAGACCCTTAGCTGGGCCCTGATGATAAGTCCTATAGGAATCTGATTCCCTTTTAAGTTGACATTTAAGCATTTCCTACATGGTCAACTTAACCTTTTGTCCATTCCATACTTCAAAGTGCAAGTATGCAATAAAAACTCAATACCTCGTAGGTACTCTTCACTTGCAATATGACAATTCATCTAACTCTTGTACATGATTGTAAAAGAATCCATAGCAAAACAAAATGAAAAAAAATGTTTTACAATAAGATTGTTGGGGAAGAAAGTGCAATCATAATGTTTGACACACAAATGATTATATGTATATTTAAAAAAATATGTATCAATGATGTTGGAAGGGTGCTCCAAATAAACAATATGTCCTTATAAAAAAATCATATCACATCAACACAGATTAAAATAGATTAAAGAACAGAACCTATACCGCATGACACTAAAAGGATTAGAGTGGATGTAGTGTTTTAGGGACTCACCTAAAATTTAATTTCATTAGTGGAAGTTACTAGCAGAACACAGATAGACATACTGTTGGTGGAGCTCCAACAAAAACACCACCTATTTTATTTGTCTCCAAAGCTAAGGAATTATTGAACATGCTATGAATGATGACAACACAACATATATTAAAATTCAAAATATATAAACTCAATGAAATCCAATTCAATGATTTTCTATACAGGTTCACACAATTACATCAATTCATGTCTAAATAACACAGAAAACACATAAGAAGGGGTCTTTTACCTTTAGAAGCCATAGAACATAACAAAAAATGGTAAGCCATAGAATAGAAGAAGCAATTGTTTACCTTTAGAAGCCACAGCTAGCAACATAAAAATTAACACTAACTAAAACTTAACTTCAACTTTTCCTCAAATTCAACCCTTGATTCAATTTTTCTTCCACTTAATGCTAGGAAACAATCAATCACACCCCATGTAATTTAACATATAAGAATTTGCTACATAATCATAATATAGATCCTTAAATCAAAAAAATTTCCCAAAAAAAAATAAATTAAAAACTTTAAAACAATCTAAAATCTTAACTTATGATTTATATTTTTAGGGCATTTCATTTGTAAAGGCCTTTGGTAAATTTACTTAACAAATCATTTGGTGGTAATATGAATTTTTCTTAACCCATGTAGTTCAATTGGATTATGAAATGTCCAAAAGCAAAGTATGAAATACAATCTATAAAAAAAAGCACTTTACACTATTCTTTAATACATATTTCCCATGATGAAGAATCTAAGAAAAATGTTATATTTACAAAATAGTGGGAAATATATAGGCTAAGGGAGCTCATTAGAAAAATCTAAGTTGAAAAAAAAAAAGTAATCCACAAATTCTAAATAAGAGTCTTCACCAAAAAAACTCTACCATATCTATAGACTCCTTTCAGGATAAGTTATGTTGCTATAATTATGCACCTTGTCCCAAAGATTAGTGACAATGCTGCATTAGCCAAAGTTTTCTTCTTGAAGTGCTAAGTTAACCAATTATATCTTTCACATTAATAAGCAAATCTATTAGATATACAAATCCCAATTCCTAATTTTCTACAAGCCTTAAATGTTAGAGGTGCTACTAAAGTGTGTTAACTTTTTCCCCTTCTTAATAATAGATTTCAGTTAAAAAAAATAGATAAAGATTTCCTTTACAGAAGCCAAGGAGCATAAAGACATGTAACAATGTAACAACAAACATATACAGGATTTAAATCAGGACTACAGGATAGAGTATTTCTTCAGGGGCCTTTTCCTTCATTCTAAAGAGAAATGAAAAATAAAAAGTAACCTAGAATTGCACCATGATCCTACACTTTAAAACAACCTATGCGTAATTTTTTATGATTTGAAAACGTAGCCATATTTTCAAAAGCTGCATTTATCAGTATTTCTTATGCTTTGCTGGGAAAAGGGAAAGAGGGGGAGTTTTATTGGTGAAGACTCATATTTTAAAATTTGTTGAATACTTTTTCTTTTCAACTTAGATTTTTGCTAATGAGCTCCCTTAGCTAACAAGTCATTTACAAAAGGGCCCCCGGTTACAAAATAAATCAAATTGCTATGTAATGATGACTGGAAAAATAAAAATTTTTGGACAACAACAGTAAAGAGGAGCTCATGTCAAATAGAGACAATGCAATGGAGTCTTTTTGCCACAAGGGGAGATGCATTACAAGATAAGTCTATTTTCAAAATTAAATGGTGTTTTATTTATGATTAAGAAAGTTCTCCTCTTATAACATTGTACTTAAGAAAAAGTATTAGATTGTTTGCAATAACTGAAGATAATGCAATCATTGTACAATCCCTTTAAATAGAGCATAACAGAGTAGCATGGTTTTCAAAATCAAAGAAACACAACATCATAGCTTCATTTTGCACACATTTTACACCTTATGTTCAATTGATTACGTTTTGGGGAAATTTAGTAGACAACTTACCTCAATAAGAAAGCCACTATTGAACGCTAGACATTGTTCAACCAAAATGAATCACCAGAGAAAAAAGCTGCACACTGTTGAATGGAACCATGCAACTAGTAACATCAAAAAGCTGCAATTTCAATTTACCCTAAAAAAATTGATTTACCAAAAAATTTTCTTGGAAACCCTAATTTTTGTAAATGCTCTATAACAAAATTTGTACCTTCATATGAGAAGGGGATATGGGTTCACGTTTCCTAATCAATATCTTCATTCACAAGTGAGAGATAGTGTTGGCTTGAGTCCTTTCGTTCTTTGAATGAGCTGGTTTACATATTTTCACTCGTCCAAGTGGGAAATTTAGGGAAAGGTTTTGAGAAAGCGTCAAGGGATGAAGTGGGATTGCTGTACGATATTTTAGTGAAAAACTGGTTCAACGTGGTTTTTTTTTTTCCTTTAACAGCCAAACCAAATGTTTTGTTTTTCTTTTTTAAAAATAAGGATTTTTTTTTTCTTTTATTAAGTTTGAAATCAAATTAAAAAAAAAAAAAAAATGGATTATTAAGAGAAAGCAAAATTCTTTTATTCAATGAAAAAATAATTTATGGCCCAAAAATTATTGAATTATAGTTTATATATTTCACTTTAGTTATAAACGTCGTAATGATATATTTTTTGCAACGTTTAATAAACATGACTAAATTACATTAAGATCAACGACGTTTGAAAACTATGGAAAACGTTGCCAAAAATAAAATTCCAATAGTGGTTGTTGATTGTGTAGTTCAATCATACTAACATTGATGGTTAAGAGGGTATTACCCAATACATAACCATGTCTTCTTTGTTTCGAATTTATAGATATGTTTTTAGGGCTATGTATTTCATTGCGCACTTAGGAGCACATGCTCTAACCATTTTGACAGCAGCATTAAGAGGTAATAGTTAATCATATTTGTGCATTGAGGAGATAACTCTCTAACTTTGCAACACAAGATAAGGAAGTATTAAAGAGGAAGAATTAAAAAGGCTCAAAACAGGTGTAAGCCATACATATGATTCATGATAATTTTTCAATACATCATTTATTTCACATATGAAAATTTTTTAAAGTATTGAAAATTGATAGGTGCAGTAACTTTATCAATTGTTGGGTTTAGAAACATGCAGTAACCATGTCATGAACCTTATGAATGATGCAGGGGCCTTCCTACTTTGGTGTGAACTTTGGTGCTAGAATAACCTCATACACATGCTTTGTTGCACAAAGTACAACATCACCATCCTGAAAGGACTACTTCCTGACCAATCGATCACAAGTCGCACTTAATCGCTAGCGATAGTCAACAAGGTGATGCTTGGTGGTAGCTCGTCTCTCTTCTAGACTTTGAGATCGAGCATACGTAAAGTATCTAGTTTAAGTTCAACATTAATGGCCAATCTTACAGATGAGACTAGAACTTCTATGGACATCATCGACCTTCATCTATATACTAAAGAAAAGGGGGTAGCTTGAGTGGGGCTTCATTTAGATGTCCTATACACCCTAGTGCTTAATGGTAGTTTGTCATGCAATTCTTTGTGATTTCATTGACATACAACTAAGTACTTTTAAAAAAAGTCTTATTCATTGATTTTGCTTGGCCATTTCCTTTTGGGTGGTAAAGTGTGGACTTCACGTGATCGATATCCATTGGAGGCAATAGTTATCGTACTTGTGAGTTGATAAAGAGTGTACCATTGTCTAAAATAATGCACTTTGGGATTCTAAAGTAGTAGATCACATGTTCTTTCATGAAGCTTACTACTACTTATCCTGTAGCTTTCTTTAATGGGATTGCCTCCACCCACTTGGTGAAGCATTCAGTACTTACAAGATCTAAATACATCCCTGGATTAGTGGATGTATTGGGTTGACCAAGTCGATGCTCACATATGGAAAGCCCATGGGAGTAGTCAAGCTATGCAATGTGATGGCAAGAGCATGGTGGCATTCCCGTGTTATTGGCATGTGACACATCTCTAGCAAAGCTTAATGCATCATTTTCCATTGTAGGCCAATAATAACCCAAGCTCAATGGGTGGTAATACAGACTTCCTTCCTCCTTGATGTTCTCACCATCTCTGGAGTGAGCATTCAACTAATATAGTCTCATTTCAGGTGGTGCGATACACCTAAGGGGTTTCCCATGAATTGATACCCTATATAGTTGGTCTTCATGCATGATATACCTCCTACCTTGCATTTTACTATACGAGCATCAATCCATTCATAGGTAAGGTGCCATTTTGCAGATAGTCAGTATAAGGCATCTCCAATCGCCAGCACTTGCCACAAAGTAGCATTCTCCTTGATCAGGAATCTCGAAGCATTTTGGGCAACACATTTGCATTTGAGAAGCATATTTAACCATTGTTGGCTAGTAATAACCTATGCATTATATGCGGTGATACAGGAATGGGTTTTCCTCGCCACACCATATTTTGTTATATTATCCAGCATTAGATATGTTTGCTTTACGCCAATACATCGCGATAGGATGCCCTCTGGACCTTTGAAGTACAAAATGCCATTAATGAGGAGAAAAGTTTTTAAGGTTGCTAGAGAAGCTATAGTAGGATACACTAACTGACCTTTGATGGGAGTTTGCTAGTCATCTAGCATTTCTTCTTCCTCATTCTAGCAACTATAAACGCTATGCATGGAACTAATTTTTTAATGACTTGAATACTTAAACCATCTTCTTCGGCTTGAATAAGAACTTTGGATTCCAAAGTTGCAAGTGTGTCCGCATAACGATTGTCCGATCTTTTAGTATGTTCATTTCTCACTAAATTGAATTTGCTAACCAAAGATTTCACTGTAGCCTATAAGGTGCAAGTGTTGGTTCTTTGAGAGCAAATTCACCATTAGCCTGTTTGATAATCAAGTTTAAATCACCATGAATACATAAGTGAGATGCCCCAACACTTTGCGCCAAAATGAGTCTGAGTAGTAGAGCCTCGTACTCGGGCCTCATTATTGGTGCAATGGAAATCTAGCTTAAATGCTAGTGGTATCTCTTGGCCTTCATGGGTTATCAAAACTAACTCATCTCTTCTCAATACTAGTAGATGAGCCATTAAACTGTAATTGCCATTCTTCACCCAATTTTGTCCTCATGGAATCCTCATGAAATAT
>JBBMOL010001287.1:0-43028 GCA_037954665.1 Laguncularia racemosa | reverse complement strand
GCTTGGTTATTTTTAACTTATTGGATGGGGTTTATATGACTAATTGAGTTCATACTATTGTTGTCTCGGTAATGATGAAATATCTAAATGGATAATAAAATGGAAAACTGATCATTGACATGTATAACTTCATTAAAGTATACTTAACTGAGTTTTAGGACTCGAACATATCAAATGGGTTTTAGGCTGTAAGTACCTACTAACCCAAAACACTTAATGTAAGAAAAGTCATATTTCCTGCCTGGTAAGTTTGTGGTACGACCTTTGAGTCAACCTAGATAGGTTTGAGGCACAATTGATGAACTGGCCCGGTTCAGTGACTTATGGAGATCCGGTCACCCTTTTTGTTCGAGGAAGGTGAAAAGCGAATTAAATGGTTCTAACTAAAAAGAGTATGTAAGGATGCCTTAAATGGTTGAGAAAACATTGAGTTTTGAAAAGTACATGAAGATAGTTTATCTATCAGTTGACAAGCTCTGCTTGGGTGAACTAAAAAGTATTTGTGGCCTGTAAATAAACAGGAGAAACTTGAAATTGTCTATGGCTATGAGTTTCGTAAAAATGAAATTATAAGGAAAAGTTCATTAAGTAAGATCATGGTGATATTAAGATGTAAGAAATTGAACTGGGTTTCCTGCGAGTATAGCTTTGAGTTGAAAACTTGCTTGCTTGAGTAATCACTTCCAAAGTATTTAATAATATTTTTGGCTATTGTTATGTGACTTTATTGTTTGTTTTTTGGTGGATTGCTTGATTATGTACTCACTTTGCTTCTTAAGAAGCTGAGGGGGTAGTGTTTTTTTTTTATAACCTCAGGTACAAGTACTGAAGAATAAGTTGTTAGAGACTCGAGTTTTTGGAGAACGTCAATAGAGGCAAACAAGCCTTTAGTTTCCATTTTGGAACCTTTGTTATTTTATAATAGGATGTCCTATATATAATGTTGCAGTGCTTGTAAATAAGATCTATAGGTATTGATCTTCGGATTGTAATCTAAATATATGTATGTATAAGGTTGAATTTGTAATCTTTTGAGCCACTTAGGGCAATAGGATTAACCATAGGCTATGTCTATTTACCAGAAATGTAGATCCCAATGATATATATATGATGTATAATGTGATAAGAGATTTTAAGTATAGGTGTTTAGCTATAATGTGGATTTGAAATGATAGCGTCATTAGTGCCATTTACAGGATGTTTATAGAATTACATACAGGTTGGAGTTACAAACTCAAGATTAGCCAAATTTGCCTTATCTCTAATTTAGAGACAACATAGTAATCCACCTACAGGTATTAGGGTAGTCACATGAATGTTAAACAAGTTCAAGAATTAGACCTAGTAGGTGGGTCGCTATAATAGGACAAGAAACACTTAATCAATTTACTATTATTTAAGAAATCAATTAAAATAATTCTTATTTAACCCTATAATAGTTTAAGAGAAAAATTCTTAATTAACTTGCAATTTCAAAAGAAAATTAACTATAACTCTTATATTTTTTTACTTAACCAATTGTCTTAACCTTATGAAAGATTTAAAACTTGAATTATCATCTCCTTAATCAAGAAAAAGTCATGAACACTTTACTAACCTTGCTAAAATGTATACTCCCCCATCTTTGATTTTACTAAATGTTATAATCCAAGATAAATATATCTACTTATCCCTTAATCATTTCTCTCTCTCTCTTTTTTTTCAAGTAATTTCATCGGTCAATAAGTCCTAGACTAGACAATCTTAAGCTAATAAAGTTGATGACTTACGTTTAACCTTAACATGGACTTTTCTCTTAACCCTTTTAGCAAGCTTTCAACCAATAATCTCAAGTTCTTCACTTAAGCTAATTGGCTTTATTCCACACAAAGGAGGCACCCCTCAGGCATAATTACTCAGGTCAATAAGGCCCACAGCTAAACTTTATTTTATTTATTGATTCACATTTAACTATATTGATTTTTCAAAAAACAATTCAAATTATAAGTATTAACTATTTATTTATCAATGATTATAGTATTCTAAAAATATCAAAAGAAAAAAGTATGCATCAAAGTAAAGTTAAAAGAAGTCCATGACTAATTCCTATCTAGTGATGTTATTCAAATTTTTAACTCTTCAAGTTCAAAACATTGATCAAGTGTTTTATACTATCCAAAGAGTTATTTTCTTTTCAAAATTACAAGTTAACTTTATGATTTTAAGGTTAAATAAGAAAAATTTTTATTTCTTAAATAACTACACATTTATAACTACCTTTCCCACACTTTAAATCATACAGTGTCCTCAATGTACAAATAAAAAGACAAACTAACAAATTAAGAATCAAAGAAAAACACACAAAAATTGAGGAAAGTTGTGTGGAGAAGAACCAATACTCCCCTGAACATGGCATCTATTCCATTGCAAAAGGAGCTTAGCATGTACAATGGTTGTTCTTGAACACTCTTAAACATGTAAAGCTATAAAAAAGCAAAGAGGAATAGAATCTTTAAAAAAAAAATCAAAAGAAAAGAAAAAAAATTATTACTATCTAATTTAGCAAGTCATATTAGTCTCGTTAGTACATCAAAGAAAACAAAGAAATTAGTCACTGTAATCATAATTAGAATATCCTCATTTCCTCATGTTTGTGCCCATAAAATAGTAGATGCAAGGTTAACATGGTCAAGACACGATTGTGTCTAAATACTATGTAACTTTCTATAAGGACACGTCGAACACGACCTTAGACACGACTATGTCTAAAGGTCATGTAAATCTTTGTGCAAATTGACTTTCGTTGGATGTTTTGACACGATCATGTCTAATGGTCATGTAACTCTCTATGAGAAAAAAAAATATTTATAGTTAATTTTGACACGGCTTTGACATGCTCGTGTATATTGGTCATATTATATTCGAAAAACAGTAACATTTCAACATGCATGTTAACACAATCATATTAGTGGTCGTGTTAAACTCACAAAAATTGTGACTTGCTTTATTTTTTTTAACTAAGTGTAAAAACGAAAATAAATCTAATTAAATTAAATAAAGTAAGGAAAGTTTAATTGGAAAACTAAACTTAGGTTACCTCCCTATAAGCGCTATTGTTTAACGTCGTTTGCTCAAAATACTTATCTTTTTCTAGTTCGGTAGACAACCATGAAAATACTGGCACTCAACTTGCATAAATTTATCTGGACTCTTTTGCTTGCCATGAATGAGGCATTGCGGAACTAAGTTTGTATAAATGCCATCATGCACACATGTGAAGCCAAGTAGGTTAGATGGGTTTAGGAAATAACAAGTATCATTACTCTTAAAGGGTTGTTGAATTTTATCAAGCATCTTAAAAGTTCTTTCTTCATCCTCAACTTTTAAAATTAATGTTTGATTTCCTACATCCATAACTTCCCTATAAGTAGCTAAGAAAGGGCGACCTAAAATTAGTGGTGTTTTGATGTCCTCCTCTGTATCTAGGATTATGAAATCCATGGGAAAAATGAATGTACCTACTTTAACCAATAAATCTTCAATAATACTGATGGGATACTTTACGGACCTATCGGCTAATTGAATGAGAATATTTGTTGGTTTAGGGTTTCCTAATTGTAACTTTTTAAACATATAATGTGGCATTAAATTTATATTTATGCCTAGGTCAGCTAAGCTACATTTATTGATAAATTTCCGGTAAGATAAGGTAAAGTAAAACTCTCTGGATCCTTCAATTTTCATGGTAACTTATTTTGCATCAATGTGGAACATTCCTCATTTAATGTCGCAGTAGATATCTCTTCCAACTTCCTTTTGTTTGAAAGTAACCCCTTCAAGTACTTAATGTACTTAGGCATCTATGATAAGGCATCAATAAAAGGTAAGTTAATATGTAACTGCTTAAACAAATCGAGAAACTTACTAAATTGCTCATCAAAGCGGTCTTTCTTCAAGCACTAAGGATAGGGTATGGGTGGTCTGTATTCCTTCACTTTTGATGGCTCTATACTTTCTTTTTCTTTAAATTCCTCTTCATTCATTGCTAACCCTTCTATAGTTTTCTGTTCAACCTACAACTCTCTTCTACTTCTAAGGGTTACTACTTTCACATGCTCTATAGCGTTGGTCTCGGTGTTGCCTAACAGTGTCTCTTGTTGTCTTTTAGCTATTATCTTTGCAAGTTTTCCCACTTGATTTTCCAAGTTATGGATAGAGGCTTTTCAATTCTTTAAAGAAGTTTCTATATTATGCAAGTTAGCCTCATTAGTTTGAATATATTTAGTTAAAAGTTCTTCTAAATCTTATTTCTTCTCTTGTGGTAGGAGTCGTTGAAATCCTAAAGGAGGCAAATTCATCCTTTGTTTATTGTGATTCTAATTACTTCAAGAGAAATTCAAATGATTTCTCCATCTCGAATTATAGGTGTTACTATAGGGGTTATTTTGTAGCTTAGAAGGGTTTCCTAAATAGTCTGCTTGTTCCCATTAACCTCCACATTGACCTCTCCCAAGTTGCACTTAGGATTGACAGAAAGTGCATCCAACTTTCTACTAATAGCATCAACCTTATTAGCTAAGGTTGTCACAGCATCTAATTTGTAAATTTCTATTGCTCTATTCCTCATCCTAACAACTTCCCTTTAAGAACTATTCATAGCCATGTCCTTAATAAAAAATTGAACATCTTCAAGTGTTTTAGTATTCAATGTTTCTCCTACAGTGGCATCTATCATTTATCTTGTTAATAGATTCAAACCATTGTAGGAAATTTGAATATACATTCAAAGTGGTAGGCCATCATGTGGTTATCTCCTCAATAACTCCTTATACCTCTCCTAAGTGTCATATAAGGTCTCAGCTTCTAATTAAGCATAAGATGATATGTCCTTTTAAAGTTTAGCCTATTTTAGCATATGAAAAGTATTTTCCCAAAAACTTTTAAGCTATATCATTTGAGGTAGTGATAGATCCTCTTATGAGTAAATTTAGCCACTGTTTTTCTCAACCTTTTAGTGAAAAGGGAAAGAGTTGCAATTTTATTGCATCATCTAAAGCTCCATTGATCTTAGAAGTGTCACAAATCTCTAAAAAGTTAAGGTCCTCATCGTGTAATCCATTAAACTGGACAAATTGCTGCACCATTTGTATAACATGAGGTTGAATTTGAAAGTTGTTAATAGCAACAAATGGCCCAATGATACTTGAGTCAACTCTAACTTCCTATTCCATCTTAATTCTTACAAGAGATACTTCATTTTGTTCCTCCACTATTTGCCGAACTGCTCCTCGTAACCACCTGGCCGTCCTTTCAATTTCTAAATAAAAAATTAGCACGTCTGATGGATCATTTCTAGTTATGCACTACAAAAAGAAAATAAAAAAATAATAGAAAAAATGGTTAAATTAATAAAGTTATTAGTGTTTTTAATATCGAAATCCCTAGCAGTGGCACCAAAAACTTGATGTAAGGCAAGTGTACCTATCAAATTTTATAATATGGTGTATAAAAATATGGATATCATCCCATAGAGATTACAAGTACTAATACTAACCTACACCCTATTATCTAACCGGTAAAGTATGAAATTTGATTGATTTAAAAACTATAATTACTAACTAAAGAATTAAGATTTTATTAAAAGATAGAAAAGCAAAGCAAATTAGAATTAACTTCAAGATGGTAAAACTAGTATATAAACTTTGTTTCCCCTATAAATTATTATATGACATTAACAAAAAGTATTCAAATCATTCTTAAATTTCATTAAC
Source organism: Laguncularia racemosa (assembly GCA_037954665.1). Lineage (NCBI taxonomy): Eukaryota > Viridiplantae > Streptophyta > Magnoliopsida > Myrtales > Combretaceae > Laguncularia > Laguncularia racemosa. Next base: position 37,278 of record JBBMOL010001287.1, on the reverse strand, counting down.
CGAGAGAATTTCGAATTTATTTTAATAAGTTTCTCAAGCTTATTAAACCCTAATATTAAAATTACTTGTTTGAATCTCTTCATAATAGCATAATTCAATGACCGCATTAAAAACAATAAATTCCCTTAGCCAATTTAATTATTCGAAAGAATTATATAACTCATCTCTAAGATTACATCAACTCTTTTCAAACATGCTAGATCTAATTATATATCAGATTTCTCAATCTTAATGTCTAATATCAAATAGATAGAAAAATACCCTAAAAATATTAATCTAATCAAAACATCAAGAACACATATATGAATCAAGAAAAATAAGAATTCATTGAATAATAAAATAGAAATACTAGTCACATAATAAACCTAAGTTCCACAAGTTTAGATGCTAAGGAAAATTAAGCACTAATCATATTGGAAACCGAATTCTTCAATGATGTATAAACATGCATCATCAAAAAAATCAATTAGAACAACGAAAAATCCTAAATTCTTGAAGTATAGAAAAGTAGTCATCTTATCTTTCTCTAAAACCCCAGAACAACTTAAAAATAATGTCTCTTCTTCTTTTTTTTATGTAAAGTCCTCTTCTATTTATATAATAAGCGTCAAAAACTGTGTTTTAGGCTAACACACTATCTAATACGATCATGTTTCGAGTCATGTCCAATTCGTAACTTAAAATCGTGTAAAACATGACATTCCAATAGACATGACCTTGGACACAGTTATGTTTGTAAGTCGTGTCTAAATTAACTATATTAAAAAGATACATGACCAATGAACACAGTCGTGTTGGAAGTTGTGTCTAACTTCAAAACTTCATAACTTCTTCGTTTTAGCTCTAAATTAAGTAAAATTGGATTCATTTTCTTTCTTTTAATTCCACTATCCATCAAAGCCCTAAAATCAAATTATTACTTAATTAAAATTTAAATTCTTCAAAAACAAGCCAAAATCCAAGAAAAAAAATATTAAATCTCACTTATTATCTATATCTAAAGGAGCACTTATTAAGTATTCATTTGCTTTGATACTAATTTCCCATCACTAATCGGAGTTAGAAACCAGTCAAATAAAATGAGCATCTATAAAATAGTAAAACAAAAGAAGGCCAAATATCAAATTTCATGACGCCGTAGTGGATTGACTCCAAGGCTCAGTCTACTGCCAATCAACCACCTCTAGTTGGAAAACGTCTAATCACCCTTTCTCTTGTGCCAATTTTATTAAGTCCCATATAGGCAATGCTTTTTTTCACCATTTTAGTCCATATAATCGATGCAGCCCACTTCTTTTGCTATAAGTAAAAAATACAAAAGTTGGTCCATCAAATTTTGCTTTTTGTGAAAATAAATCCTTGAATTTAGCTATAAGGAATTTAAGGTTTTGTACGTTCACATTTATCCAAATAAGACCGAGGACTTTGTGATCAAGAAAAATTGAGAAAGCTTGCTAACAATTTTCATACCTACTCCATCTTTCAGCTTTAATATTTTTTTTTTCTAGTGAAGTTCTAGTCAAGCTTTTATTAATTACTTATATAATTTTTTGGATTCCCATTTACTAAAATTGGAGAGTAATTAGACATATTTTAAGTAAAGTTTTTTAATTTGATTCAATCTAAAAGCTGAAGAGCCCATAGGCAAAATTTCTAAGGCTTATTGTTGATTTTGTTTTAACTATATTTCGTCATAGGTGTCTTCCTATCCAACCTAATGCTACGTCTCAAAACTTGAAAACAGAAGGCATACATACATTGCCAAAAATTGAAGAAAAAGCAATGTCTTTTCTTTTCTTTTTCCCAGAAAAGAAAGAGCACCAACATCCAAAACCATGCATCTTCCATACCGCATACCAAATCAATTTGCTTTTCATATGAGCAAGTTGCTTCATTTGAATTTTGAATTCCAAAGTGCAAAGTTCAACCCACTATTTCTTCTTTTCTTTTTTTATTTTTCCTGTTCATAAGTCAATGTCATTGTCATTTTCTTTTCTTTTCTTTTTTTTTTAAATATGCTTTTCCTAAGTTGCTTCCTTAAGTAACTCCTCCAATGCCCTTTTGATAATAGCTAGTAGATGTTGTTCCGCACTGTGTAGTTCAAAGGATAAATACATAAAAAATCACTTGTTAATTAAATTGCTTAAATATAAAATATATATATATAATATATATATATATATATGAAACATATTGCTTAAATTCTATATTCTTTGCATATGATTGAATTAGTGAAATAGTAAGAAGAGTCGGTCGAAAATTAGTAGGATATAAATTAATTTATAAAAGTATGGGTTTACTATGTAAAATAAAAAATTAAAAATTAAAATAAGAATAAGAATAAAATTTAAAACACCGCATCCATCCACTTGAATAATGTGAATCTTCTAAACTATTTCCAAGGTTATAATAATTAATCATCTTATTCTTGAGTAGTAATTAGCACTTAATTTTTTTTTTTTCTGTGTTTTTTGACCTTTACTACACATACGTGTTGACGAGACTACACTAGCTTTTGTCCTATTGTTTTTTACTTTACCATGTTTGCTTTATTACTTTTCGTCAAGTGGGAACTAAAGTTGTACCGAAATTCCTCAGCCGTATATTCCATCTGTAGCGCATAAATTACGCGATCTAGTTATTATCTATATATAAATTTTTTTACTATATAAAATAAAAAGTATTCAGACATAAATGATGGAATTCACGTACAAATCTCTATATTTTATATAATTAAAAGTTAGAAAAATACCATCATAAATAAATAAATGGTACCTAAACCAACCAACTTTTTACCTGTCTCTCTCTTTCCTTAGAAAAGTCTCATCTTATCCATCTCTAAAGTTGTGTGCTTTGCCTGGTCACTTTAATTTCCTTAGTAAGGATTAAAATAAAATATGAAGACAGCTAAAAAGAAAGTCAATCTTTACTGATCATGGTCTTCTTTTTGAACGTTCATTTTGACTTGAAAATTCCATTACCATGTCTTATCAGCAAGAGTAATGTATTGTGGTTGGCTTTTATACTTTTCAAATTTCAGAAAAAAATGCCTCCAATTTTGCATCTTTAAGTTTAATGCTGTTTGCTGAGCAGAAAAGGTAAGAACTTGAAAGTGGTTTAAACTTAAAGTTCAATTCTTGCAGTTTTCCTGATTTCCTGTATTGGCTTAATTGCGTGAATATTGCTAAAGGGTTGTCGGGCAGTTCTAGGGCAAAACCGCTTTAGAGGGCACACTGGTATTTTGCTCTGAAGTTTCCTGATTTCTATCTGTTTGATCTTTTATTTGAATCTTATTTGTATCCGACCTGTCTTATATTTTTAAAATCTTGTATAAGCATTCGGTTTTAATCCGTGCCAAAATTATCAGCAGAAAAAAAGGCAGTTGTAGCCTTGGACCCTGTAATATAATACGTATCCTAATTAAGACAAACCATAGGATGTGGACAATTTGGGGGTATATTCTATCGATTTGGCAAATAGAAGATTTTTTTATTATGGATACCAAGTCTGGTCATTAGTTTTGATGAGTATTCCTTGTCTACTGCTTATTTCCGGGGTCTACAATGGCAAAACAGTGATATTGACCAATGTTTTCTTGTTTCATTCAGCTGAACCGCTCATAAACTTGGCTTTGGCCTTCATGTTTCAACATATGACAAGAGTTAGCAGATTATCTGCAGAATGATTTATGCTTAGTTGAATCCCTGTTCTTTGAGTACTCTGTTGTCCCAAATTCCTCGTGAAATAGACATTGGGATAAAGGAGGAAGAAAACCACGCTCCTTGGTCGATTGTTTGTTTTTGTAATCAAGCTGAAAATGGGTGCTTGTGTTTCAACTAGTAAGCAGAATTCTCATCATAGAAGAAGCATTGAAGAGCCTGTTATTCCTCATTTAGCAATTGATTTTAGTGGGCAAAATGGATCTAGAAGAAGAATTGTGGAGGATCAATTTTCAAACTTGTTGCAGCATTTACCTTCAGTTCCTGGCAGAGTTTTTGGTAATGGAAAGAGCAAAAGTTCTTGCATATTTACAAAACAAGGTTGCAAGGGAATTAACCAGGATGCCATGGTTGTTTGGGAAGTAAGTTGCTCCCCTCATCATTTGAATTGATATCTCTTCTGCATTTTATAGGTATAACACGATTCTCATGTTTGTAATTATTGCTACTTGAAGGATTTTATGGGAGAAGATGTGACATTCTGTGGAATTTTCGATGGCCATGGACCGCACGGGCATCTTGTTGCACATAGGGTGAGGGATGCTCTGCCGGTAAAGCTATTATCTACCCTGCATTCGTATAAATCCCGGCAAGATGAACCTGGGGTGAATTGCTTCAAAAGGGGTTCTAAGAAAACAGACAAGGTTAGGGCCACAGATGATAGCATTCTAGAAGATAAATCTAGTTTGTTATGGAGAGAAGTCTTTCTTAAGTCTTATAAATCTATGGACAAAGAGCTCAGGTCCCATCCTAGCTTGGACTGCTTTTGCAGTGGCAGCACAGCGGTTACGCTAGTTAAACAGGTACAGATTCTCAGTATATCTGATCCCATCTATAATGAAATGCTTATTATCTGTTCTGATGCACTTGTGTTTTAATTTGTGATTGAAGGGCCGCAATCTCTTCCTTGGATACATTGGGGATTCCCGTGCAGTTTTGGGATCCAAGGACGGCAATGATGCTATGGAAGCAATTCAGCTCACTGTCGATTTGAAGCCTAGTTTGCCTAGTATGTTTGACATTGCTACTGTCCTCGTCACCATTATAAGCACATTCATGTGTGAGCATGCAAATTTATGATAAACTTTTCCTATGTAATTTGTTTCCCCAGAGGAAGCAGAAAGAATCAAAAGGTGCAAAGGAAGGGTGTTCGCATTGCAAGATGAGCCTGAAGTGGCCAGAGTCTGGTTGCCTTTTGATGATGCCCCCGGACTAGCAATGGCTCGAGCATTTGGTGATTTCTGTCTGAAGCAGTATGGGGTGATATCTATACCTGAATTCTCTCATCGAGCACTGACAGAGAGAGATCAGTTCATTGTTCTTGCCTCAGATGGGGTTAGTAATCCGTTTCCAGATCCTAATAGTTGCCTCTCTATTATTTTTAGCGTATGTACCAAAGCTCTTGCACTGTTGAGATTTTAAAAGGTAACAAAACCCAGAGACTCATGTTTGCATCCAATTTGAGGTACCACAACTTTGCTGTACATTGGTGACTACAAATCTTATAGATAATTACGGATGCTGGTCATCTTGAAATGATGCTCGATGAGAGATGGGAGTATTCATCAAGATGGATGAATTAATATATTGAAAGCTCAATTTCTTTTTCCTTCTTTAAGAAAAAAGGTGTGGGTGTGTGGAACCTGCTCAAAGAGGCAGATAGAACCCAGACTAATCAGGTGAAAGCTTTTGGATAGCTGTATATAATTCAGGAAATACAACATTTAGATGTGGTATCCCGTGCTTTATTTCATGAATTAGACATGTAATGCATATTGCTTACCAAATTTTGACAAGAGAAGGGTGAGGCCTGTGTTTAGGTTGCATAAATCAGCTGTGGTCAACTTCCAATATCTTGCTCCCTTCTCAATCTAAAATGATTTGAGAGGGTTAGGAGAGGAGAATCTGCTTAATGAGAAAGAGTTTTCAAGTGGAAAAATAGGTCATCCATCAGAAAAAGTAAACATAAATCTGTCCAAATGAGATTTTGAAGCTGCACTTTTTAGACATTTTTTCAGTTACGTGGGAACTTTACAGTCGAATTTTTGTATCTTTGCTATGGATTCCCAGAGTACTCTGTGGATTGTATAATAATATTGCTCTAGTTTCGGACTTCTGGCCAATACCATGTCATATGTTCATGAAGTTAGACTCAATAAGATGGAAAGACTTTCCATTTTATCTTAATCGCTTCTAAAAGGGTTCCTTTGAAGCAAAAAAGAAAGGTACATGAAACTCTTAAACCCCCTTGGATCATGGCCTAGAGGCTAGGACGTGCCTTGTGTATCTTGGTGCATCCAGGACCATCTTTTTTCTCTTCATCATTTCTTTGGTTGTATATGGTGCTTGTTTTGATTCATAAGAAGGAAGAATAATTGGGAAAGATAATAAATGCATTGACATAGCTAGAGTTTGTTTTTGCATGTAAAATATATATCCACTGAATATAGATATTGACATGAAAATTCATGCATGAACACGATCTTTCTTGCTAATTACCTCTTGCTATTACATGTTATATACTGACTAGAAAGATGATGCAATACCTAAAATTGCTATACCAATAATATGCACTTTGCTACGAAATCTCTAATATGGCTGTCACACAGATCTGGGATGTTCTAAGCAATCAAGAGGTGGTGGATATAATAGCCACTGCACCAACCCGATCATCAGCTGCAAGGCTCCTTGTGGATTCAGCCGCCCATCAATGGAAAATTAAATATCCGACTTCGAAGATGGATGACTGTGCAGTTGTTTGCATGTTCTTAGATGGAATCATGGACTCGCAACCTAATTACTACGAACAAGGCATTTCGTCTGCAACCCTTAATAGTATCTACCTGGAAAATGCAGTAGAATCAGAAGACGGTAATGTGATCGAGCCAATTTTGCAGAGGAATACAACTGTTCGAACATCGGAGGATAGTAAGGTTTATGGAAAGTATAATGCTGGAAATGAGGTAGATGAAAATCAGCCTTGGTCAGGGTTAGAAGGTGTTACACGAGTCAACTCACTTGTTCAACTCCCAAGATTTTCAAATGATAGACTAGATCTTTGAATTACTTCCATTCTTGTTTCCTTGGTAGATTTGCAGGGTTAGCCTTATTTCAAATGTAACACTATCAATTCTAAGTATTGAATTGCCCTGTTGGACTTTTCCATTTTTGGATTTATAAAGGCGTGAAAAGTGGAAGATTAAGGCAACATTAAAACCATTGATTCCGCTTAGAAGGCCGGATAGTCAGCTTATGCTTTTACTTAAGTATAGGCACTGCCATTTTCCTATCAAGCTAAAAGGAGGTATCTTAAAGGGAAACAGGACAAGATGCTCTAGAAAGGCAATCAAGGGAGTTGCTTTCAGAACTCTTAGGTTGAATCCGTGTTTGATGACATTATGATCTGAGACCAATGATTCACGAAAGCAATCTGTTTAGTAGAGTGGAATGAAATAACCATTCTATTGTTATGTTTAATAGGCAGAATGCCCATTCCATGGGATAAAGCTATCCCACTATTTTTAGTGAATGAGCAATCCTAGGTCAGAAATAAGAAAAACTCATCCTTACCCACGCCACCAAAATACCGACTGCCACCCTTTACCAGCACCCCCTCCACCCCTAACCAACACCCACCACAATCACCACCTCTACCATAGCAGCCTACTCGCCACTACCATACACTGACCACAGTGACCTCACTTACCGACCATGATAACTCACTCATCAATCACTGAGACTAGACCATCGGTCATACCATTGCAAAATGATGACCCATCCATACCATGGTTACACAATCCATAAATGGGTCACTCCATTGTTGCATGACAAGGTGGGTCACTGCAAGGCCACCCCACCATAGGTAATTGAACTAATAACTTGTAAATTAAATAAAATAAAGATCCAATTATATATCTTGAAAAATGACATTATCTATCTACAGCTTCATTCTGTTCATGAGTTCTTAAACCATTCTTTTGACGAACATTCAGGGCTGCTACCGTATACATGCCAGAAGAATGCAGTCCTCTAAGTAGATTAATTAGTTCTATTGAAAACAACAAAAGATTGCAGTGCGATATGTTAGTGTGTCTGAGCCAAGTCTACTTAGATATTCAATATACTGAATGATTTAAATTCTAATTGACACTGAAAATAGCATTTCATAAAAAAAAACTTTAATGATCTGCCACTATCACCGCATATATACTATGCAAAAATGTACACTGAAGGTCACCATTGCTAGCCCTAAATCTGATAATAGATATGCACTACAAAAAAATTGTGCCGTGCACAGATATAGTATACAATTCCATTGCGGTGTATACAACAGATTATGGTGTATGTACTGTGTATATGCCACAGTATAGATGGACTTTGACATTTGCACCATCACCTACCCTCAACCTACTTCAGGGGTTGGTTTTGGATTGGAACAGCCTGATCCTTGCATGAGTAGTTCATATATTTTAAGGTGGGCATGATTACATAGGAGTTCTCACTATCTTCAATTTTTTTCTGTAGCATTACCGTCCACATCATTTATTCCTGCCAAATCAAGAAACCGTTCACATTAGAATGCTTCAATTTTGATGAAAACAGACTTGAGAATGCTTCGGCTGCACAACACCATAGTATGATCAAATTTAGTATATTTACCAGGAGTTTCAAGTCCGTACCTAAAAGAATCACTTGAGGAACTGGAGCTTGCTTCTGATGCCTCAGATATTCGTGCCTCTGACTTTTCATTTGAGTACCTACAAGGAAGTAAAAGCAAGGGTAATGGAAATGAGTAAAGATAAGATAACAAACTTTCCTACACATAATCAACATTTACCTACAATCACAAGATATACATGATGTTTGTTTAAATTAATCCATGCAAAGGACAACTGTTCCTTTAACAATTATGATGATAACCACCCAAAAAAAAAAAAAATTCAAGTCCAGCATGCCTAGCACTGAGGAATTGAAAACTGAAATACTTGTGCCATCTCTGGGGACTAAGAATAATTCTGCTAACAATTATGACGATAACCACCCAAAAAAAAAATTCTAGTGCAGCATGCATAGCACTGAGGAATTGAAAACTGAAATACTTGTGCCATCTCTGGGGACTAAGAATAATTCTGCTAACAATCACAGTCTGCACAGCAACAACCATCATCAGTATGTTCTTTTTTTCCTCTTTCTTATATTCCCCAAGGATGCAAGTATAGATGATGTGGAAGTTAAGCAGCATCCACAATAGGAAGCATCTTCTACAGATTCTAAGCCTGTACATGTTGTACGAAACTATTTCCTCATCAAGCCATAAGCAAGTAAGTGCTTTGTCTTTGATTCTTACGTTGATAGAATGGTAACCCAGATAAGTTCAACACAGTCCACCCAAAGAAGCCTCTGTTCAACTGGGATCACACCATAGGTAATGAGGTGAGCAAAGGGCCAAAGCTTCCACCCAGCCTGCCAGAAAATTCCAAAAATATCGAAACTGAAGGTAGATAAATTAATCAACAGATGAATTTTCCAAACAAAAGAACTTGAACACCATAACAATCTAACTGAAACAACCATATCGCTGATTTGTTATCATATCCTCCACTATTTTGTAACCTTCTTTAAATATAATGCAAAGTTGCTAATTCAGACAATACTTCTAGCAAATACTTGTATGATTATACAAGCACACACAAACGAAATAAGAATGTGCTGAGAATTGTTTGATGGAACCTAAAATAATTTTTTATATTAAAGACCTTAATGCTAATAAAGGTAGGTATTTGGCATCAATACTGAAAACAGATTTCCCTATTTCACATTATTTTGTAGTTCATCAAGAAGCCAATTCCCAACTCCCAACTTTGGATAAAGTCAACTATTGAACGATTGGCAATTCATGGTCAGACTTGCAAACACCCTAAGAGCTCTAAATCACAACTAATATATTAATTCTAGAATACCTCTCATGTTTTGGAGGAATAAATTCATATCTTGTATGTATCAGCATAAAAGTAAAAAGTGAAAACAAGAGTATACATGATAGTATGAGCATTTAGTTTCTATCATACAAAGATGACAATGAAAAGGCGTCACCGACCACATAATACTTTCTATCAGCCATTTTTTCACCAATTTTTCTCAGCATTGAAATAAAGTGCAATTTAGCTAACTTTTATCTATTATAATTGACATCTCATGTCATAAGTCACAATTTTTCTACTCTAAAACATATATTCAATAACATACTACAAACCTAAACCACTCTGCTGACGAAAAAAGAGATTCCCTTACAGTCAACATGGGCCAAAATGTTGCTTTCAGCTTCCCAAAGATATTAGTAGGCCTTTCTAGACGCAAGAAGCCCAAAACAACATAATAGATGCTGTTCCAAACTGCTGCCCAAACTGTTTGATCAAAAGCAACTTTTGCAGGTACCACCCACCAATCTTGAAATGGAAAAAGAGCCTGAGCACCAATTTGATCAATATCATCATCAATCAACGAAAATGCCAAATATTTAAAGAAGATCCAAGCACTACCGAGAAAGGCACCTCACAGAATTGGTAATAATAATGAGAAAGCGATCCATGGAGAGTAAATCCAACAAGACCAGATCTGAACATGCGTCTTCGGTCAAACTCCAAAAGAGGTTTTCCTTCGTAGCACTGCATAATGATTTAAATTCAAGTCTATGTACCACCAAAAAACGCTCATAAAATGGGAAAGTAAACTCCATACCAAAGAAAATGGAAGGAAACACCAATATACAAAATGATAAATATCCAACTCATATATTTTAACTCTTATATGATTTGGTTATGTTTCATGCATGATTTTATTATAATATCTATATATCACAGAAATAGAATTCTTGTAGGACCTATTAATGAAGGCAAGAGCTCTTGTAATTTATTCCAACTATAGAGCCAAATCAATCTATAGCTGGCAAAATGAAGCCAGAGGATCAAGTAGGCCAATGTGAATCCCAATTGAATCTGCACCAATGACAAGACCCTTGCAGAAGATGGCTCCCAACAAGCGATGAGAGTTCTGGGAATAACCTCATAAAAATTAGAAAAGAAGAATCCCACATGAAATAATATGAAAGGAAATATTATGTTCTGTGTGGCATATCTAACACATAAATTTAACATTTCAGATAAGCCAGATGTAGTTTGCTCAACATTTTCACAATTTTCATTCATGATTAACACTATAAAAAAATTAAATGAGAATCTGATGACTAATCTCAGCAAGAATCTCATTATGGTCATTTTACCTGTGCAATCCAATCTCCAAGGGCATAGACCACCCCACTTATAGCCATTTTTGCTAGCACAGGATTCTTTTTCAGAGCTTCCTCATAAGCAATCCAATTGTGTTCTGGTGCATACCTCAGAATTTCGTAGAGGGTCCATCCCTAAAGAATGTGACATAGAGAAAGGCATTAGCAAATGAAAATGGCATGCTTCTAAATTGGATGATTTGCAGTATAGCTTCTTGGAAAATACTCACACAAGATTGGCCATCAAAATTAAGCCAATTCCATTTACTTTAAGATGACAAAACTAAAGCAATTTGCATATTATAATTGAAAATATTGCTGCAGGATCCATCCTGATCATACTATACAAGTGACCCACAAAATGAACTACAAACATAGATTCTTGCAACTTTCTTCAAAGGAATAAAGATGATATAGGGCTTAACTTGATGCTTTAAGACATATACTCTATTTTACCAAGCTGTGACTTTTTTCATGGGACATCCAAAGTAATGGATCAGAAATGGACATCTGTTAATTTTTTTCCATCAATCTTTGCAATCTCTTATATTATGATTTTCTTTCGTTTACATACTGTAGTATTTCATCACACCAGATCTCCATGTTAGGTTGTCTACCACTCTGGACTTGGACTTGCACACTTTAACAGTGAAGCAAATCAAATTACCATGCTGATGACGCAGCCAGTGAAAAGAGGGGTTGAATTCAGCACTAGTTTCAACCGAGGCTCCTCTATCTCAATAAATTATCACTACTCATTTGGGCTACCCTGCCTTTTCCTCCTAATATTACAGATTGGTTTCTCCCAATTGCTTCGGGTTGCCCATTTTTAATTAATATTGAAGCAACTTTCAAGCAATTACTTTCATGTAATGTTAAATTCATCTCAAATGGAAAAACAACTAAAATAATTCAACAGGATGACTTCAAGAACCAACATAGCATCTATTAAATCAACAGAAATAAAGAAGTAAATTTTCGAAAGCTATGTTCTTTCCCCAGTCCTAGGTGCAAACAAATATATGAGACAACATATTCAACATAGTTACACATACCCAATAGAACATGGAAAAAAAATAGAGTTAATTTAGGTGCTAACAATAAAATTCACTCACATGCCAGTAATCATGATCAATTGTAAGCAACCTGGTAACGGCAAGAGACCCAAAACCAAGAACAATAGCAGCATTAATTCCTCTACTGATCAACCTCTCAATTTCATCATTACCAACATTCTCTCCTATTCCTTTTTCCCTCACTTCATCAGATTCATTTTCTTTCTCCTTTGAAAAGACTCGTACTTGATCAACGGCAGCTAACTCCTTATCTTCTGTGACAGAACATACTACCAAATTCCTTCTTAAGTTGGGCGAAATCCACGGAATTTTCAATGAATTGGGCCTTGGGTTGGTGTGTTTTGGGATTTCAGGGATGGGTTTGATGAAAAATGAGAACTTATTTGTGGTAGAGCCGTTAAGAGTTGCCATGGAAGGCTATAGGATGATAAAAGCTGAATACTTGACTATAAACTTTAATGTTATTATATAGTTTCGGATCCCTTGTGTGTGTGTCGCTTCCAGAACATGCTATGTGTGTAGATGATGATAGTGGAATTGCAAACGAGGTTTAGCAACAGCCACAAGTTCCTTTGTTTGACCAGTCCGAGGTGAGGTTTGGCTTTGCCCGGTGGAGGGGAGATGATCACTCCACGAGCCAGAAAAGAGAGAGTTTCCATCCAACAAGAAAGCTCTAAATTGGAACCAATGGGAATTGGGAATGTCCTGGAGGAGTACCATAGGAAGAACCTTTCTTTACTCTTTTTATCCTAAAATATGTTTTATTAAATTCACAAATTATGGCTTTAGGATTTTATAGATATTAATGATGTTATTATAATATATAAGTGATAAAAAATAACGATAATAATTTTATAATAATATTTATATGTATATTAATATTAAATAATAATTGGCAGTCCAATATATACAATGATAATGTAATTAACAACTATTGATTCCTATTAAACATTAGATATTAATTATTGTTTAACAATAAAATAATTACATAATTAATATTTAATATGATTAATTGATTGATAATTAAAATAATTAATGTAAAAAGATTATAAATAAATAGTAATTGATTATTAATCAATTATAAATTTCTTAGAAAGAAGTCCATTTATTATATTAATAAATAAATTATTAAGTAATAAAATTTAATTAACATTAATGGTATTTTTGTAATGTTAATATTTAATAATTAAAAATCATTTTATTCTCAAAGGTAATATAAATTTCTTTATTATTTTAATCAATTAGTTAATCGGTGATAATAATTAATAATAAAATAGATCATTGTTATAATAATCATTAAATAATCAATTTCTAATTATTCACAATTAATTGACTTATAAATTTTAATCCACCAATCATTTAGTCAATTGATAATTATATCATAAACACATTATAGGAAAAATAATTAGTAAGTTAGTTGGATACATACTTTTTAAATTGGTCTATTAAATTAAGTAAAGGTATCTTTAGTACTTTTTTATTACTAAAAATATGTATATCTAAATAGTTAAATCATATAATCTATTTATATATAGAGAAAAATATATTAAAAAATGTATTTTTTTCTAAAATATTATTAAAATAAGATCAAGAAAAATTATTTCGTGTTTAAGGTACTAAAGGCGTATATACTATTTGCATCTTCTATTGATGTATATTTAAAAAAAAAAAAGGCACATACATTACATGAGCTTCTTGGTAAATTATGTTTACAAAGTAGACGCACATGCACCTTCTAAATGCGCCTTCAATTCAAAATTGTTATTATAGAAGGTGCACGTACTTCTTCAATAAAACCTATTACTATAAAAATTGTAGCAAAACAGGCCCCTGTATACACATATACATGCCCCTACTCCATCACATGTGCAATAGCACATTCCAAACACCAACCCATACCAACAAACACATATGACGAAAGTAACACGAGAAAATATAAAAGATTAGATTAACCATAAACACAAAACCTAGAAAACTCCATAAAAAAAGTAAAATAAAGTTTTCATTAAAATGTATAATCTAACAAATATTCATGAAAATATTTGTCGAGTCTAATTTTTCATTTTTCATTTATGTTCCTAATTCGATTTATATTATATCATATGCTAATTCAATATAAATTCTCAAGTTGAATTAGGAATTTCATTATTTATTTGGAGTCGCCACCCAACTGAGATTGGAAAAATTATTGAATTAGAACTAATTAAGCGGATTAATTCTAATTTGGACAACTAGTTAACGAAATCTCCTCTTTTATTTTTTATAAATGAAAAAGAAGAAACGAAAATCAAATAATCTCAACTCAGGAGGCTAACCTATTAAAACCTTAAAGTTATCACCTTATCCTTTTAAAATCTAAGTCATGTTCTAATATCTTTTTTTTAAATTTTTTTCTTATAAAAAAGAAGATGTTAAAAATTACACTAATGACGATTTGGAAAATGATTTTTTTTATTCTTTTTAGAGTTGTCTCATAAGGGTACCTACGTACCTGTTATTTAAGATCAAACAAGCCGTAGTTCGCTTTTCATGAAAAAACTTTAATGGATTAGCTTAAGTTTTAATTGTGAAAATATGTCTGGTTTACGTTCATTATTATTTTCAAGGTTTTGGAAAAAATCTAAGTCTAAGCTTTATTATTTTATTTTCTAAAAATTTAATTTAAGAAAAACTAATTTTGGATTTATTTTGAAAAATGATTTTTCTAAGTGATAAAATGATCTATTATTAATTCATGTTTTTATCCTAACTAATGATTTAATTTTAAAATTTTTATTTATTTTTTCTCATTATTTATTTTTTTATTTTTTATTTTTATTTTTTATTATTTTTATATTAAACTAAACATATCTATTCTAAAAAAACCTAATTAAAACCTTAGCATTTTTTATTTTATTTTTAGGATTATAAATCTCTAATAAAATAAATTCCTAAACAAAATAAAATAAATAAATAAATAAGGATAAATAAAAAATCGAAAAATCGACTTACCTAGATGTGGGTCAGATCGGGACGGGTCAAATCAGACGGCAGTCGAAGGTCTTTGTAGGCGGCGTTCTAACGTCCGTTTTCGTCGATTATGGGGCATTTCTGAGGCTTCTAATGGCAAGGAACCCAATGGTGGTAGTGGTTTTCGTCGAAAATCACCCTATGCGATGGTTTGGAGGCTTTAGTGAGGGTTTGAGAGAGAGAGAAAGAGAAAAAAAACTCCGGCGAAGGCTCGACTTTGTATTTTTTTTCTCTTCCTTTTCCTTCCGATTGCTTGTGGCTCCCTCTCGTTGTGTCCTCCTATTTATAGACTCGTAAAAGATCCTCCTGATAAGACCCATTTTTTTTCGTTTTAGATTCGATCTTATCTTGGAGATTTGATGCCAATCCGTTGTTTTTTTCTTTTGTGATTTATCCAATTGATTTGGCTTAAGATTGATAATAATCCGAAAGGGTGTTAAAAAAAATGGTTCCAACACACCGGATTTATGTCGTCTTCTTCGCGTTTCCATTTTGCGTTCGTCGGCTGGCTGGAGAAAATGATCATGTGGCTAGCATGTGATTCTTCTCACCTAATAGAAGGTTGCCACGTGACAGCTGGAAAGCAAGAAAAAGTAAACGTCACCAAGTGCCTCTCATGGGATTCGAACCCATGACCGCACCCTCTCCCCGCGCGCTCCAGGCTATGGTTCTGACCAATTAGGCTTAGCCTACTTCTCGATTTAATTTTACACGCATATTATACATAAGCGTGCCAAGTTTTATTTATTTTATATTATTTTGGAATTCTAAAAATTTGTAAAAATTATTTAACTCCTTTTATTATTATTTCTACTATTATTTTTCCAAAATTGGTACCTTTTCCTATTTATTTTATTTTTCCTTTATTTTTGCTAAAAAAATGAAAAATTGAGAAATTAAAAAAAAATTAACATTATTTTTTATTAAAGGGCAAAAATGGGGTGTTTACAATATTCAAGATAAATCATAAACATTTCTACCCTCTCATGCTGCTAGTCCTACTCGTGGCATATTACCTAGTTATTTTTTATAATATGAATGTGATAGGAATCAAAATCTAACAAAACCTATCATTAGGGTAAAAACCAAAGAATTTCAAATCTTGGCAGTAAGGGCCTATTTTGAGCAAATCGACCCAGGAATCATTTGTCTACTAACCTCTTTTCTCTTATTCATGTATTGTATATTCCAACATGAACACTTATCATGCTTTACAGGATGATGGACAAACTCACTCAAACTCAGCTTGTGGGTTATTCATAGACCGACCTAAATCGGCGATGAGCTGGACCGACGAATCCTATTGAAGAATTAGCATGTTGAAGACTATTTTTACTTGTAATTTATTTCCTTTGGACTATTTATGTTGTAAGTTTTTGGAACACTTTTCATTTGCTTGTAATTATGTTTTTAGGATCGGCCACCCTAAAAGTGGCATAGTTGTAATTTTGTGAACTTTTTAACCCTAAAGGGAGCAAGTATAAATACTTACTTAAGTAGGGTTTTTAGGAGAGAATTTTTCAAAATAGAACTTCACATTTTACGTGAGAGGGTTAGGGTTTATTCCTAATTCAATTACTCTTATCAATTTCAAATCCTAATTAGAGGTTGTGGCGAGTGGCATCAAGATTAATTTGTGAGTAATATCAAATTTACTTTGTTGCAATTTCCTTTCTTCTCTTGTGAGTAGTATCTAGGGTTGATTTGGATGTTTAATTGACCGAATTTGATTGCATTTGTAATCAAATTCTTGTTGTTACAATTGATTGGTTTTAGCCCTTAAGTTTTAGCCTTCAATTTAGCTTCATTTGAACCGTTGATCATTTTGTTGGGAAAGTGGATCACGGAATTGGATCTTAGTGTTCTTGTGTGTAATTCGCGTGGAATTACTTGTGATTATTGTTATATTGGAGGAAATTATCATTGTTAATTGCAACTTTAAGCATTCGGATTTCATTGCAACTCCATTAGGGTTCACGCAAATTCTACTAGTTTGAATCGAGATTGGTTTAGTGCATTTGAGGTTTATAATTTGCACCAATTGCATGTGCTTAACCCCTAATTTAGGATCATCATATTTGGTATCAAAGCTGCACATACTTGGTTCATTTCAATATTGATCACGTGGTGATGTGGAATTGGTTATATCTTGAAAATTAATGCCATTGTTCATGTGATTGGAAGCTAGTTTGATTGACATTGTCTAATTGTCTTTCAAATTGGTTTTGCATGTGCTTAATCTTAGTTTTAGGCACATCAGAATATGTGCTTGGTTGCTCTATCATTAGAGATGAGAGAAGTGATGTGCTTTGCTAATTGGATGGTAAACACATCAATTACTAAGCGTGAACAACCAAATCCCTCAATCAAAATGGCGTGTCAAATCACTTCAAATTGGAATCCAAATTCACAAGTTTAAACACTAAATGAGTGTAAGAACAAACAAGTATGTGATCTTCAATGGAACAACATGCAATTGAACTAAGATTCAATCTCAAAATTGAAATAATCAAATCTGAAAATATACAACCCTAATTCACGTAAATGAACAAGTAATCCACAAATTATACCTAGATATTACTCACTAATGCAATTTGTAAAACAACGAAAGTAAGATTGATATGACTCACAATTTACTTTTGTTGATTCTCACCACAATTTCAAAAAGAAATTGATAAGAGATCTTTGTTTGCAAAGAAGAACCCTCACGGCACAAAGTGTATGTTTTTCTCAAAATTGTCAAAAAGAAAAAAAAACTTCCTAAAAACCATAGTTAACAAGTCTTTATACTTGCTCCTATTAGAGTAAAAACACACCAAAATTTACAAAGATGCCACTTAAGTGGTCAGTTCCCAAAACACAAATTAGAAGTACAAAATAAAATGGTTAGTTCTCATAAGCAACAATTACAAATACAAATGGTCTTCAAGTGGCCGGTTCTTCAATTCAAGTGAACATATTGTGGACCAGTTCTTTTATTCATGTAGGTCCATGAATAATACATAAACGGAGCTTTAATGAGTTTATCCACCATCTTGTAAAACCTGACAAGTATACCTGCTGGAATGCACAACAAATATGTAATAAAAAAAGAACTTACTGAACAAATATTTTTGGGTCGAATTGTTCAAAGAGGACCTTCATCGCCAAATTTTATAATCCTTTGGCTTTTTCCTTGGTGATAAGTCCTGTAGGATTTTGATTCCTATTATCTCCTCGGTACTCAGGAAGATTTGTTCTCAAATCTAACAGGTCTTTATGAATATCATCGAGTAGGTAGAGTGACAAGTCTATAACATCAAATGCAGCAAAAACTCTGTATTCTCCTAGCAAGTTATCTGTAAAAATATTACTGTAATCACCTAGTACTTGAGATACCACAAGGGGTAGTTGCTTTTGCCCCTCCATCTCTAGGACATATCTCATCTGTAATACGTATAATAGTCTATCATCTGTTATGGCCTTTGCTAACTCAAACCGCCCCACTAATAATGTCTTCTTCCTCTTGATTTTACTTATATGTCTATGAATTTCTTAGTCCTTTGATGGTTTACTCATTTGCCTCTGAACCATTTGGACCTCTGATGGTTGACACATCTACTTCTGAACCACTTGGTCCTCTGAAGGTTGACTCAGCTGACTATGAACCTCTGGGACCTTTAATGATTGACTCATCCGCTTGTGAACCTCTTAGTCCTCTGAAAGTTGACTTATCTGTCTTGGAACCTCTTGGACCTCTGATGGTGACATAGGGTTCAATACTATACGTTTACCCTCCTATTGGAACATATAAGTATTTCTATAGCCATCATGTAAAACCCTCATGTCATACAACCAAGGCCTGCCAAGCAATATATAAGATGTACACATAGGAAGAATATGACATTCAATTTCATCATAATATTTATGATGGCTATAGAAATATTTATGTTACCTATGGGTAACATGTAGACTACCCTGTTCACTCAACCAATTCAATTTATAAGGCCTGAGATGTGAGGTAATGACTAGTTTCAATTAAGTCACTAGTGATGCAGCCACTACATTAGTACAATTACCGCCATCAATAATAATAGCACATATTTTATCTTGTACTCTATAAGAGATGTGGAACAAATTTTCCCGCTGCTCATCATCAATAGTAGGAAAAGTAGTCGTAGCTCATCGCAGTACATTAACAAATAAATATCGATCACTTGACATGGTAGCTTAGTAACTTCAATACGCCAACAACACACTTCACACCATGTCACCAACACGTCTTAACAATACTACAACACACGTCTACTTAACACAGCAACACAACCACACCTCACACATAACTCCCACGATTTCACGCACTCACTCCTACGGTGTAACACATAATCAATACAACACACCTATGCACAACACTCACTCCACGGTACACACACACACTCACGGTATAACTCCCTTCAAACTACAACACACACTCTATGGTACTCTCACACACTCCTACACTTCAACACACCACCATGCAACACACACCTTCACACACTCACGGTATAACTCCCTTCAAACTACAACCCACACTCTATGGTACACTCACACACTCCTACACTTCAACACACCACCATGCAACACATACCTTCACAACAACACGTCTACTCCCATAGTGCACTTCCAATCACGGCAACAACAACAAAATGGAACCAAATATAGACACTTCTCTAAATGGTAAGCAATCAATTCCAACTAGTCAATGTGCAATTAAAGTGATCAATACACAATAACTCCACAAGTAATGATTGATTTTAAATTCAAAATTGTTTCCTAATTCTTTACGCAAGTTGAGCAACTCTGAAAAATGACTCTTCCAATTCCAAAATCTCAAGGAAACAACAAACACCAATTAACTATGCTTCAACTTATGGAATTCCAAATTATGGAATTCAATTCAAGAACTTCCCCTTCTTTTATACACAATCAACTCATGGCAAAGGATGCAATTTAATTTCTACACTCAATTGGAAAATCACGCAAACAATTCAAGGAAGAATTCAACACAAGACTCTAAGTTTCACTTCTCACAAATTCAGTTTCGAAATGAAGGGTCAACAACCCTAATTCCCAAATTGATAATCACGAAAATTTCCCTTCTCTAAACCTATGCTCTGATACCAAATTATGATGTGCTCAATTGAAATTCCAATACCAATCAAAGAAACAAACACAATTGATTCCAATTTCCAACTAAATGGCGTGAACCCTAAATTGAAAAATGGACCTTAATTACGTGAAACAATTTGCTCTGATACCAAAAATTATGATGTGCTTGATTCCAAATACGCATTCACAATTCAATTGAAGAATCAATTAAACAATAGCAATCCAAAATGGCGTGAATCCCTAAGTCATAGGAACCCTAAATGGCGTGACAAAGGAAAATAACAAACAAATAATTCCAATTACACACTAAATATGACACATTAGCAATAATTGGAAGCAACTTAAGAATGATTGATATCACTCGCAATATCCTTAAGCCAAACTCGCCACAATTTCCAAAGAAATTGATAAGAGTAGATGCATGCAAGAGGATGTCTCTCACGACAACAAAGTGTGTCTTTCAAAAAAATGTCAAAAGCTCCCTAAAAACCTTAATTAGCAAGTATTTATACTTGCTCCTATTAGGGTAAAAACACACAAAAAATTACAAAGATACCACTTAAGTGGCCAGTTTCCAAAACACAAATTACAAGTATAAAATAAAATGGCCAATTCTCATAAGCAACAATTACAAATACAAATGGTCTTCAAGTGGCCGGTTCTTTTTTTATTCATATAGGTCCATGAATAACCCACAAACTAAGCTTTAGCGAGTTTATCCACTGTCTTGTAAAACCTGACAAGTATACCTGCTAGAATGCACAACAAATATATAATAGAAAAGAAGTTACTAAACAAATATTTTTAGGGTCGGATTGTTCAAAGAGGACCCTCAACGCCAAATTTTGTAACCCTTTAGCTCTTGCCCTAGTGATAGGTCCTGTAGGATTTTGATTCCAATCAAGAAGCCTATGACTCTTGTGTTGTATGCAACTATAGAAACCTATCAAAGTCATGTGAAGAAACCGGACTTCATTGTACCAAAGGTTATGAGTTATCACTAACTTATGAGTGTATTTTCCATATAAAAAAAGTACCGTTGATACTCACCACAAGCTTATAATACTTGAAGGCCTCAACACATGGACCAAATGTATAAAAAGGCCATTTTAAGATGGACTCCCCAAGAACAATTGAACTATCCCAACCCCATTCAACTTGTGTTTTAGAATTATTAATTTAAATTGCATTAAAGTTTTGATAATTTGTTGTACGATTTGTCTCAAGTACCATATATAACTTCAATAGCTTTTCTATTCGGATCTTAGACCCTTCTAAAAAGAATTTTATACCCAACGCTATTTTTAATTACAAAACTAAGGTTAGTAACCTTTATATCTAAGTTTTTCCTCACATAGTCAATAAAGATTATAGCCATCATCTTTGAATTTAACTTATAATGATCTTGATGATCACTAACAACTTTTGAGAAACTTTGGCTGAATGCCTTTCATAATTCATATTCAAGTATATATATACATTAGGAGGATATATTTCCAAGCAACTATATCTTACAAACTAGGAAAATAAATCTTCCTCTACCAAAATATACAATACAAAATATACATGCCATATTTACAAAGTAAGTCACGAAACAAATATCTAAGTATTCACGGCCGTGTAACACGGCCGTGCTTTCTAGCCGTGTATCAGGCCGTGTATGCTTCTGGTAGCTACCTGACACAATACACGGCCGTGTCTTCTGACCGTGTATCCGGCCGTGTATGTTTCTGGGAAGTACCTGACATAACACACGGCTGTGCCTTCTATCCGTGTATCCAGCCGTATATGTTTCTGGGAGGTTCCTGACACAACACACGGCCGTGTCTTCTGACCGTGTATCCGGCCATGTATGTTTCTGTGCTTCCAAACCTTCTTGATTGATATCCCCCCTCAAATTGATGCGGACTGATCAAGAAGCATCAATTTGCCAACAAGAAACTGATAAGGCTGCCGAGAAAGAGCCTTAGTAAATATATCAGCCGTTTGAAGATCCGAAGATATACACAGAAGAGAAATAACACCATTATCATAAGCTTCTCGAATAGAATGACAATCCACTTCAATATGTTTCGTACGCTCATGAAAAACAGGATTAGCAGTAATCTGAACAGCACTAGTATTATCGACATGAAGAGAGGTAGACCCAAGTTGAGGAAAACCAACTTCAGCCAACAAACCGTGAAGCCAAATAATCTTAGAGCAAGCAGACGACATAGCACGATATTCGGACTCAGTAGAAGACTTAGACACACGATCTTGTTTCTTACTCTTCCAAGAAATTAAAGAGTTACCAAGAAACATACACCAACCAGTAATAGAGCGACGTGTATCAGAACAACCAGCCCAATCAGCATCACTATATGTGGTTAAGTGAATGGGAGACTCTGCAGAAAAGAACAAACCCCGATGAGAAGTCCCTTTTAAATACCGAACAATACGGCGAACTGCTGCTAAATGAAGATGTGTAGGTGCCTGCATAAATTGACTAACTTGTTGTACAGCAAATGAAATATCAGGACGTGTAATAGTCAAATAATTGAGACTTCCAACAAGTTGTCGATATAGAGATGGATCAGATAGAAAGTCACCATCATGTCGTTGATATTTAACATTCACTTCCAAAGGAGTATCGGCAGATTGTCCCTCTTGGAGACCAGCTAAAGCAATAAGTTTCTTAATATATTTATGTTGATGAAGAAAAATACCAGCAGAAGAAGAATGAACCTCAAGACCTAAGAAATAAGTTAACGAGCCCAAATCCTTCATATGAAACGAACCTTGAAGGCGTCCTTGTAACTGAGACATTAATTGAGTATCAGATCCTGTGATAACAATATCATCAACATAGACTAACAACAAGACAATTCCCTTGTCAGTCTTGCACAGGAATAATGAAGAATCATACTGACTTTGAATAAAAGAGAAGCTAAGAAGAGTATTACGAAACTTCTCAAACCAGGCCTGTGGAGCCTGTTTCAAACCGTATAGAGACCGTTTGAGCTTACAAACATCATGTGAGGGTGTGGAAAACAATCCTGGAGGAGAAGTCATATAGATATCTTCCTTGAGGTCTCCATGCAAAAATGCATTCTTAACATCCATCTGTCGTAAGAACCATCCTTTAGATGCAGCAATAGATAGAATAAGCTGGACAGTTGTCATCTTAGCCACAGGTGCAAAGGTCTCTTCATAATCAATGCCATATTCCTGTCGATTGCCAAGAGCTACCAACCTTGCCTTATATCTGTCGAGGGAACCATCAGATCAAATCTTAAGAGAATAAACCCATTTACAACCAATGGGTTTAACACCAGCAGGACAGGAAACAATATCCTAAGTGTGATTATCTTGAAGTGCTTGAAGTTCCTCTTACATGGCTTTTATCTAGCAAGGCTGTTTAGCAGCCTGAGAATAAGAGGTAGGAATGGTAGTATTAGTTACAATTGCAGAATAGCCATATCTATCTGGAGGATGAGTGTGCCGAGTTGATCGTCGAAGAATCATTGAAGCATTTTTAGGAGCAGGGTTAGAAAGGACAAGTCCAGGCTTGAACCGTTTATCAAAATAAGAATTATCAAAGTGAGGAAGCACAACAGTATCAGATGTCGAAAAATGTTGCCGAAAATAGTATTCATGTTCAAAGAAAATCACATCCCGAGAAATATGCCATCTATTATTAATCGAATCATAACACACAAAACCTTTATGATTAGGACTGTAACCCATAAAGCCACATCGAACAGACTGAGCTGACAACTTATGACGTTCATGGGTAGGTAAATGAACGAAACAAACACATCCAAAAGTATGTAGCATATGATAATTAGGATGTTTACCAAACACTCGTTGATAGGGAGAATCAAACTTCAATTATTGATATGATAAGCGATTAATTAGATAAACGGCAGTAGATAAAGCTTTGGTCCAAAACTTAGCTGGAACAGAAGATTCTAACAACAATGTGCGCACCACATCTAACAAATGTCGATTTTTTCATTCGGCAACTCCATTCTGTTGAGGTGTATAAAGACATGAGCATTGTGAAACAATACCCTTGGTATGAAGAAATGCTTGAAACTCATGAGAAATATATTCACCACCATTATCAGACCGTAAGATTTTAATACAAGTGGAAAACCGAGTCTCAATATATGTCACAAAGGTTTGAAACACAGTAAACACGTCTACTTTGGAATGCAAAAAATAAATCCATGTAAATCGACTGTAATCGTTAATAAATGTCACAAAATATTTATACTGATCATGTGAAATAATTGGTGCAATTCCCTAAACATCACTATGAATAATGTCAAAACATTTATTGGCACGACTACCCAAAATAGGAAAAGGCAATGTCTTACTTTTGCCTAGTTTACAAGAAGAACAATCAACTAATAAGTTCTTATCTATGGAACCGAGGACACCTCTTTGGAACAAATGATTCAAAACAACATTATTTGGATGACCTAAGCGTCTATGCCAGATGCCAGCCTTATTGTCAACAATTGAAGAAGCTAATGACAAAGTCCGAAGAATGGTAAATTGTAATGGAAATAACCTGCCCACTTTAGGCCCCTTCGCTATCACCTTCCCCAACACTTGATCCTGCACAGTACAACCATCACAAGAAAAATGGACATCATAGTTATTATCCACCATTTGCCCAACAGAAAGTAAGTTAGTAGATAATTTAGGAGAAACCAAGACATGTCGAAAAGAGGAGCTAATATCACCAACTGTCATAATAGGAATATTATTTCCATCAGCAACCTGAATGTGTTGAGTACCAGTATATGGATGTTGATTATGCAATAAATCAGATGTGCCAGTCATATGATTTGTGGCGCCGGAATCAATAAACCAAGGAACAGAATTAGTAGTCTTACCTTTCCCTTGAAGACCAAGAGCAGAGAAGGTAGAGAGGATCATCTGTTGAACCATATCTAGTGTGAGAACAGATTGCTTGTTGCTAGCAATTGTGGATGTCGAACCAAGATTGCAAGAGTAGGATACCGCAGCATAAAAATCTTGTGGCCTTCTGTTTTGAGGCCTTATAGGACACTCCTTAATAATATGTCCTTTTTGCTGGCAATAATTACAGAACTTCTTATTACAATGCCGGGTAATATGACCAAATTCTTTGCAGCTGTAACACTGCATTGTTCCCTTTCCTCGGGTCTGAGCAGCATATGCAACATTAACTATTCCGGATGATCCACCAGTTGCACCAATAGCAACTTGTGTCGCTAATCTTTGTTCCTCATGCAGAAATTCCCTAAAACATACATCCAAACAAGGCACTAGATCTCTATTCAGCAACCCAGCCCAAGCAGTTTCAAATTCAGGTTTGAGCTTCATCAAAAACTGATCATGACGACTCACTTCATGAACAGCCTGAAGACTAGCCAAACTCTCCTTTGACACCTTAACATAGATAATACCAGAATATTTGCTCCACAAATTAAGGAATCCAGAATAATATTGTTCAATTGAGAGATTACCTTGACTATAATTACTCATATCAAGTTCCAATTGGAAACGTCTTGTTGTATTATCTTGATTGTAGACGCGCTTCAAGTATTCCCACATTTCTTTTGTTGTGCCAAAGGATCATAAGTTGTTCACCATATGAGCCTCAATAGATCCCAAAATCCAAGAAACAATCCGTGCATCTTTTGCCTCCCATTGACCATGATCTTTTGACTCTGTAGGAGCTGGAGAAGACCCGTCAATATGACCCCAAAGCTCCTTCCCTTTCAAAAACATCCTGAACTGAAATTCCCATGCAGCATAATTCTTTCCTGTAAATCTAATAGCTAAGATCTCATGTGTTTTCTCAGAAGACATTCTAAACCGAATTGTCACTCACAACTTGATTATCAAAAAATTGTTGATTGGAATGAATCAACCTAAAGCAAAAAACAACCAAGAACAAACCAGCAATTCCAAGACTAAAAAAAAGAACTATGGATTCAGCGCAATACTTAGTTGTGTGGCTCTGATACCATAACAACTTTTGAGAAACTTTGGCTGAATGCCTTTTATAATTCATGTTCAAGTATATATATACATTAGGAGGGTATCTTTCCAAGCAACTATATCTTACAAACTAGGAAAATAAATCTTCCTCCACAAAAATATACAAAATAAAATATACATGCCATATTTACAAACTAAGTCACGAAACAAATATCTAAGTACACGGCCGTGCCTTCTAGCCGTGTATCAGGCCGTGTATGTTTCTGGTAGCTACCTGACACAATACACGGCCGTGTCTTCTGACCATGTATCCGGCCGTGTATGTTTCTGGGAAGTACCTGACACAACACACGGCCGTACCTTCTATCCATGTATCCGGCCATGTATGTTTCTGGGAGGTTCCTGACACAACACACAGCCGTGTCTTCTGATCGTGTATCCGGCCGTGTATGTTTCTGTGCTTCCAGACCTTCTTGATTGATAATCACAACACTGGTGCATGTGTGAGATCTTTGGAAGATTATGATGACAAAAAGGCCTTCTAACTTCTTTTTACAAACCTAAAGCCTCCACTTGCACCCATTGGCCTTCTTCTCACAAAATAAAATAAAATTTGACCATAAGGTCATGTTCAATTCTTTAATTGAAAAGTTATAGTGGTTCTTGATATAATACATCTTAACAACCTAGATTAGTTCTTCCTTATTGTTGAATTTCATGCCTTTTTTAAGCTCATCACTATTAACAAAGTCGCCACACATATCATTCATATTTTCCTTAAAGGTGATGTAACCAACCATCTCACCTAGTATTAAAAAATGGAATGGCATCCCTAGGTCCATTATCATCCAAATGAGTCATTTCTTGGCATTTGGGTGTTTGCATAGTATGCCCAAACACTAGTGGATGTGTGGCATGCATGTTATTTAGAACATTTGAGCATGACCCTTATCATCATCAAAATACCCATCGTATATTACAAAGTGCTCTACATTAGTATCATTTTCAACTAGAAAGTGGAGGACCTCATTTATTTCTAGATCAATTAGGTTTTCTTTATCACATAAAGGTGCAAAAGCTAGCATTGCAACAAATTCATCGCATATGGGTAAACCACTCATCATGCTTAGTCCTTCTTGGTTTTGAAGAGATGAAGTATTGGCTACTAAGGAATCTTCTTCATTTGAATATTGTGATTTCTATTGATTTCAACATACAAGTCTTGTATGCATTCCTCCTTGAAAGTTGTAGCCATTTCAATTAGATTCTCAACATCATCATCATCCATAATAGGCATCAACTTGTATGACATATTGTAAACCCTAAGAAATTCTTAAATTAGGACATCAATCACCTAAGGATAATTTAGAGAGTTAATAAGAAACCTAACTTTAGTCCTAAAGAGTTCCTTAATTTGACTCAACACCCGAGATAAAATCTTATAAACTAGGAGTTGAAACCTTAATTGAGCTTAACTTCTGCAGGCTCCATCACTTACCAATGGGTTATATATGCCAAATCTCGAGGCCGAGCCGGCCAGTATTTTCAGTAAACTTCTGAGTGTTCGCAAGACAGCAATCAACCGAGCCTTGAGAAACTACAATGGATACTGCCTCCGAATGGACGAATTGGAAGCTTGGTTTATAGCCAGGAATGATGATAGGAACAGGAAAGATATACTATGCGGGGATCCCAAGAGTTATAAACAGAGAAGGGTTTATGCTTTCATCCTGACAGCATTTGCAACCATACTTTTCCCTACCGGGATCTTTCACATCCATTACAGAGTTGCAAAATTGGTCACCCAATTTCTGGAAGGGAGGTCTTATATCCCAGCCTTACTAGCTGAATAGATATGGAACCTGAATTTCGTCAAAAAGAAGGGTCATGGAATTCTGCGCTCGAACATTAACCTCATCCTAATATGGTTCGTAAGCCACCTCAAATGTTTCGAGTTGAACATGGTCTAAAAATCCCTAGCTCAACAAGTAGCTCTCGTGGACTTCTGCATAGGAAAGATAAAGTTACCCGACGATCTTACCAGCCACAGTTAGGTGAAAGTACTTAAGGGCTTCAGTGCCAATGACATCCTTTGGATTGCTAGATGGAGTTGCTACAACAAGGTCATCCTAACCTGTAGAAACTTTTAGACTATTCCTTTAATTGGTATCAATGGGTGCACAGGTTACATTTAAACTTAGTGGTCCATCAGTTCGGCACCATCCAAGATATAGTCTACAGGCCATCGCTGGAAGGGATCACATTTGAATACCAGAATCCAAGTCTACTAGTAGCTGAGAAGATTACTAAGCTGGCAGAGGTCAAAGCCCTATGGGAAGCCTGGATTGAGAGCCCCAACATAGACCTCGGAGACCTAAATGATGAAGTGGGCAAACATTGAGCCACCATAGATTTCGTGATTCACCAACCATATCAGACGGGAGAAAGGGTGTACCGAGTCCCGGATGTCACTCAACCCATGCCAGACAATGTAGATCCAGAACTAAAAAACTACATGGAGCAAGTTAGGGCTTGGATGGAAGTATACTTTGAAGCTATAAACTACAAGAAGGATGTCTGAAGGGCAGGTTTAAAGAGTCTGATCAAAGGAACAAAGCCTTGGAAGCTCAGTTGGAGAAGACCCAGGCTAGAGTCAGAGAATTGGAAGCCATCATCAGCAGAGAACCGGTTCCTACATAACCGAAGAAGAAGAGGACTAGGAAATAGATTAGCATTGTATTTTTCCTTTTTCATGTTTTAAGTATCGAACTCTAAATTTCCAATATTAATAAAAATAAAGTTTCAGTATTATATCATTAATCAATCGTTGGCCCCTTTCTTTTTCTTTCAAGCATCTGTGTGATGCATGCATCATATTTACGTACATACATCAAAACTAAAAAATGAGAACCTAGGTGTCAAAGATACCTCCCAAACAACCAAACCCCCCAAGGAGTCTAATCCACACCCGCTCTAAGACCAAAATGGCAAACAATGGCAACAACAACAACAACTGTAGCAACACCAACGCTGATATCGCCTCAGACCTAAGGATTGTAACCCTAGAACAAACAGTCCAACAACTGGTTGCGCAAGTCCACCTCTTGACTGAGAATATTGGCCTCCTTCGCACCACCCAACCAACTCAGGAAGAACATTTAGGGGCCAGAAAAGGAAAGGCAGTAAAGGGTTAACCTCCAAAGTATGAGGAGATCAATTCCCACCTCAACCTAGTATTCGAGTATAAACCAAAAGTCAACCTCGGTCTAACCTCAAATGATATAAAAAGGGAAATGGAAGATAGGCAAAAGGAAATGAAGAAAAAGCTTTTCCAACAACTGGCAAACAAGATGAAGACACTAGAAGGGCTTAACAACTTTAGGTAGGTAGGAATCACCAACCTACCAGTATATGGGGAAGAGGCTTACTCAAAGAAGTTCAAAACCCCAAAGTTTGAAAAATATGATGGCACTAGATGCCCCAAGATGCATATAAGGCTGTATGTGCGGAAGATGAGCAAATATGCCCAATATGACCAACTCATGATCCAGACCTTCCAAAACAGCCTCACAGGCCCCTCCCTCGTCTAGTATGCACACTTAAACTTCAGCCAAGTCAACACCTAGGAAAGACTCGCTCGGGCATTCTATGATCAATACAAATTCAACATCGAAGTTACCCCTTCGGTATTGGATTTGGGAAGCCTCCGAAAGAAGCACAGTGAATCCTTTAAAGAGTATACCCAGCACTGGAGGGCTCAAGTTGCTAAGGTAATAACCCTAATTTCTGAAAAAGAGTTAACATTCATCTTTATCAACACTCTGAAGAAGACTTACTTCTCACATCTGGTAGGCCAGACATTATCCAGTTTCACAGAAGTAGTGGCAACAGGGTGCCACATCCAAAATGCCATTACATTAGGGAGGCTCCAGACAATCGACCATCCCAAAGTTACTTCATCTTAAAGGCTCGTGGGAGGAAATAAAGCCAAGGAATCTACCGTCAACAAGGTTGACAGGGTCAAGTCTCGTATGACATTTCAAACCGTGAATGCCCCAATCTAGTAATCACTAATGAATCACACCCAGGCTACTAGGGTCACGAGATAATTCACTCTAATACCGATCCCGCTCAGCCAGGTCTTTGCTCAGTTACGAGCAGACAATTTGATTAGCTTTGAGATTCCCAGTGATCGGTATAAGCCAAGAAATTTTGACCCGAGCCTCAAGTGCGATTATCATATAGGACAAGAGGGACATTTGACAGACATATGCTGGAGGCTCCGAAACAAGATTCAAGGCCTAATTGACGCTAGAATAGTGCAGTTAGATTTTGTCAACGCACTGGCACCCAATGTCAACACTAATCCACTACCCAACCACAATCCTACCATCAATATGATTACATTCGAAGAGCCGAACTCCAAATAAAAAGAGTCCCCAAAACAGGCGAAGATAAAAGCGCAGCAAGAAAGTCGTCCATGCCAAGTCTCGGATAAAACTCTTAAATCACATATCAAGAAGAGGTGGTTAGCCGGAGACCCAACAGTCGGTACCCTAGGCGAATCACAGGGGAGGTTCGAGTATCTAGTGAATTACTCTTTCACCCCAACTGAGTATGGGCCACTTAGTAGATAGGGGCCCGAATTTGAGAAAGAAGACAACCTACCAAAGGAAAAAGATGAGTCTATAAACATGATCAAATCTAACCCCAAGTTGATAGTCATAAAGTGCTACGAGGGACAAGTTACTGAGGTGCAAATCCCAAAGAAGATATATGTATTCAACATCCCAATACCCTAAAAAAGGTATAAGGCGGCACCATTCGACTATCAGGCCTTTGATCAGGAAAGGCCTCCCATCGTAGGAGGAATCACCCATTCTGAGAGGATTTATGACCTTAACTACAAGACCTTAATTGAAGAGCCTAACACCGTGGTAGAGAAAGAGGAAGAAGAAGGGCTCCCTATATTCACGAAAATGATCAAGGCGAGTAAATACAAAATCATGGAACGACTTAATAAAGTTCCAGCCCATATATCACTCATGGGCCTCTTCACAACATCTGAGCCTCACAGGGAAGCACTCTTCAGAGTACTCAAACAAGTTAAGGTACCAGAAGGCATCGTAACAAAGAAATTAAGTCATGTGGCAAATTCAATCTTCACCATGGATCAAATATCTTTCTCTCCCGAAGAGCTGGGAGAAGATGGAGACCAACACACAAAACCACTATTTATAGTGGTAAAATGCAATGACACAATTGTCTCTAGAGTACTTATAGACAATGGGATCTTCCCTCAACATATGCCCTTTGACCACCCTTGACCTGCTGAAGGTCGATGTGCGTAACATCAAGCCAAGCTCGATAGTAATTAGGGCCTTCGATGGGTCCAAGAAAGAGATAGTAGGGGAAATCAACTTGCTAGTGGAGATTGGCCCATAGATGTTCCACATCTCCTTCCAAGTCTTCGACATTCCAAGATCTTTCAATCTACTATTAGGAAGGCCATGATACACACCGCTAGAGCCATTCCCTCGAGTCTCCATCTGAAGGTCAAGTTCATAGCAAATGGACAGATCATCACCGTATTGGGAGAGCAGGATTATGCTATCTATAAAGAAACCGCTATACCCTATATCATGGAAGACGGTTCTGAAGACTTTGGGCTCCAAATATTCAACGAAGTAAATATGGTAACAAGCAAGGAGGGCCAGTAGTTTAAGGAGGGACAACAAGGGATGTTTGGGATAGGGTACGTTCTTACTTCCCAAGAAGAGGCACAAGTAAGAGGTGTTAGAAGCAGAAGGAAAGAGAAGCTAAGCGACACCCAAATGCATTTTCCACCCCTCCAACAATCATTCATGCGGGCAACTACCGTGCAAGAGCCAGTGATAAGCCAAACCAACGTCAGCAATGAGGGTTCAACCTCTCGCACGTCCAATCAGCATCCAGCTCTTAACAATTGGTTTTGTTATCTTGTTAATAGCACTAAGTCAGCCTAAGGATAGGGAACAATTATTAAACAAATTTTCATTACGATTATAATTCTTCAAATTCAATAAACTACAATTAAATTCTTTACTTATATATATATATATGTTATCGCTC
This sequence comes from Laguncularia racemosa, assembly GCA_037954665.1. Taxonomy (NCBI): domain Eukaryota; kingdom Viridiplantae; phylum Streptophyta; class Magnoliopsida; order Myrtales; family Combretaceae; genus Laguncularia; species Laguncularia racemosa. The sequence continues at coordinate 4,969 of JBBMOL010001287.1, read as the reverse complement.
CACTTTCCCCATAGATTTCCTACTGTCGAATGTCAGGAATATTCTGCGTAGGTAAGTAATGAAAACATCGATATTGTTTCTGACACTGCTAGGTCAGTTGTTGGAAGCGATGTCCTTAACCACGAAGTAATATAAGAAAATTGGCAAAGACATGAACAAAGTAAAATCTCAATTGACGAGCCGATGGAGATAGTAAATCTAGGAAGCACAGAGGAACCTAAAAACCTCAAGATTGGGGCCAATTTGAGTGACGAGCAAAAGCGTGAGATAACCGAGCTGTTAACTGAATATGCGGGTGTATTCGCCTGATCATATGGCGACATGCCAGGACTCGACCAATCAATACTAGTTCACAAACTTCCAACGAAAGAAGATGTCAAACCTAAAAAACAAAAGTTGAGAAGGTTTAGGCTCGACATCTTACTAAAGATCAAAGAGGAAGTAAAAAAACTACTAGAGGTGGGGTTTATTGAGGTATCAGACTACCTAGAATGGGTAGCAAATATAGCTTCCGTTCTAAAGAAGAATGTGAAAGTACGAGTGTACGTAGATTTCCGAGACTTAAATCAAGCTACGCCTAAAGACAATTTCCCTCTACCTCACATCGACGTCCTGGTAGATAATACTGTAGGGAATCATCTCTTTTCATTTATGGATGGTTTCTCAAGATATAATTAGATAAAAATGGCTGAAGAAGATAAAACTAAAACAAGCTTTATCACAACATGGGGAACTTTTTATTACAAAGTTATGCCATTTAGTTTGAAGAATGCCGGGGCAACATATCAAAGAGTCGTGGTCGTGATACTTCACGACATGATGCATCGAGAAGTTGAAGTATACGTTGACGATATGATATCCAAGTCTAAGGGAGAAGAAAGCCATGCGGTTATTGAAAAAGTTTCAGCTCAAGTTAAATCCTGAAAAGTGTACTTTTTGGATCGCAACAAGCAAGCTGTTAGGGCTTGTTATAAGCCGGAAGAAGGTTTTAAAAATCGATCCCGAAAAGGTAAAGGCCCATACTGGAACTACCCTCTCCACGCACTATCAAAGAGATGAGAGGCCTGCCGGGAAGGTTAAATTGCATAGCACGCTTCATCTCATAGCTTACAGACAAATGCTCCCCAACTATTCCATCTACTAAAAAAGAATGCTACGGTAGAATGGGATGATGAATGCAATGAAGCATTCATAACAATCAAAGACTATCTCCCCAAATCCCCATTCTTAATAGTTCTAAAACAAGGTAAGCCCTTATTCTTGTACCTCACAATACTCCTGAATCCAGGGGGTAGTATTGGGTCAGAAAGATGAAGAAGGAAGGGAACGTTCTATATACTATCTAAGCAAGAGGTTCACAAACGGGGAATAGAGGTACATTGAAATAAAAAGACTTGTGCTTTGATTTGGGTCATGCACCGGTTAAAACAGTACACCCTTTACTATCCTATTAAGTTGCTAACAAGACACAATCCCCTAAAGTACTTGATAGAGAAGCTCGTTTTGTTAGGGAAAATCTCCAAATGGCAAATGCTCTTATCAGAATTTGATATCACATATATAAATCAAAATTCGATAAAAGGGCAATCTTTAGCTAATCAGTTGGCAAAACACCCAATTGAGGGAGATCTTCGAGAAAACAAGCCTAATTCCTTGATGAAAATATATTAATAGCGGAGGGCGAACCAACAGAAGACTAGGGGACATAACAAAGCCCTAAATGGAAGATGTTCTTTAACGAAGCTGCTAATGTATTCGGGTATGGGATCGGGGCAGTACTAATATCATCAGAAGGAACACAATTCCTTCAGCGACGAGACTCACATTTCCATATACAAAATAATATCGTGGAATATGGGGCATGCATCCTTAGCCTCAAAATGGCTTGCCACATGGAAATCCGTAAATTAGAAGTATATAGAGATTCTTCACTCATCATATTATAAACACGATGGGAATACAAAACTAAAGCCCCCAAATTGATACCATATCATCAACATTTGATAGAGCTGATCAGTGAGTTCAAAGCAATCACATTCACATACGCCCCGGGGACTTAAAATCAGTTTGCAGATACCTTCGCCACATTAGCATCTATGATTCAGATAATGGGGGGAGCCGAAGTCCAGCCACTAAAATAGAATTGAAAATCGGCTCGCCTACTATTTGGTAATCGAGAAAGCGCAAGATGATAAGCACTGGTATTACGATATCAAAACTTTTCTCCAAGAAAGTAAATACCTTAAATGGTTAGCAAAAATGACTAAAAACACTAAGAATGTTAGCAGTCATTTCTTACTAAATGGGCATGTGCTTTATAGAAAATCATGTGACAACACATTGCTAAGATGTATGGATAAAAAAGAGGCAAGTGAACTGATGAAAGAAGTACATGAAGGAGTATGTGGACCTCACATAAACGGCTACATGTTGGCCCGAAAAATTATGAGAATGGGGAATGGGCTATATTGGTTAAAAATGGAATCAAAACGCACAAGTACGTCAAGCACTATCACTTGTGTCAAGTTTATGCAAACCGAATAAATGCCCCACCTAAAGAGCTTCATTCGTTGTCTGCACTATGGCCATTCCCTATGTGGGGAATCGACATCATTGGGGTGATCACTCTAAAAGCATCCCAAAGGTCACATATTCATACTATAGCCATTGATTACTTTACTAAATGGGTAGAAGCTTTATCATATGCCAGTGTCACCAAAGGGGTAATAGTCCGATTCCTGAAGAGGGACATAATAGCTCACTATGGAGTTCTTGAATTTAATTATCACCGACAACGACACCAACCTCAATAATAAGTTGATGACAGATTTATGTCAACACTTCCCTATAAACCACAAATTCAACTCCCCACTAACCTCAGATGAATGGGGCCGTGGAAGAGCCAACAAAAACATCAAAAGAATTATCGAGAAAATGACAATCACTTACAAAGATTGGCACGAGATGTTACCATTCGCCCTCATGGCTTACAGAACCTCAATTCGAACATTTAATGGAGTTACCCCATATTCTCTAGTATATGGAACTGAGGCAGTGTTGCCAATTGAAGTCAAAATTTCCATCATTCAGGATCCCATCAGAAGCGGGTTATATGAGTCAAACTGGGTAAAGAAGAGGCTTGATCAGTTGAATTTGATCGACAAAAAAAGACTCGTTGCGTTATGTCACGGCCAGTGCTATCACAAAGAATGGCCCAAGCATTCAACATGAAAATGAAACCTCGATGTTTCAAAGAAGGAGATCTGGTGCTAAAGAAAGTTCTTCAAATGCTCAAGAATTCAAGAGGGAAGTTTACCCCAAACTATAAGGACCCAAATGTTGTAAAAAAGGTGTTGTCAGGAGGAGCTTTGTATTAACTTAAATGGATGGTTCAAAAATTGAGAGATCCCATTAATTGGAAAGCTGTTAAGATGTATTATCCATAGGAAGAAAAATTTAAAATTTGCCAAGGGTTCATAAATGCCAATATTCAGTATAATTTCGTTGAGTTTATTTTTTTATTCCCTTTAAAAAGTAAAGTTTAAAGTCTCTGAATGGTCGATTATTTTGACCAATTCTCATAACTTTCATAAACACACTACCCCTTGCCTCACCCTGAAAATAAACATTAAAAGAATGATAAATCTCAATGGATTTTTCTCTTTTATATAATTCCACCTATTTTTAAACGTTAAATCAGATGCGTTAATAGGATAACACCACAATCAAAAGAGCCATGCTCACAATAAAGAAAATAAATCAGGGCCCTCAGCTCTATTTTGAAGCAAGAGTAAGCAAAAAGGAGCAAACCAGCATGAAGGTTCGGTTGTTTGGTTGCTATCCGCGATAAACCGGTAAGCATTCAGAGTAAATAACCATCATTCATAAATGAATCATATGTTCTAAGTTAAGCAGTCTAAACAACGCCTCTTATCAATCATGTGAACCAATTCGCTACAAGCGATTTTAGAAATGTTAGATGAGTCAACCATAATGGGACACTTTCCTAGATATCCTCTCTTAAGGTCAGCCTATAGGAGCACCTTCCTAGATGTCTCTTCTTCAGGGTTGCAAGTCCAAGGAGACGCTTCCTGCTATCGGTTAGTCAACCTATAACGGGGCACTTCCCTAAGATATCCTCTCCTATGGTTGCAAGTCTAAATAAGATGCTTTTTAATTTATCAATTAGTTGCTCATAAGAGCCACTTTCTAGATAATTTATCGATTAGTCAACTCATGAGAGCATTTTTTTAGATAATTTATCGATTAGTCAGCTCATAAGAGCACTTTTCTAGATAATTTATCGATTAGTCAACTCGTGAGAGCACTTTTTTAGATAATTTATCGATTAGTCAGCTCATGAAAGCACTTTTCTAGATAATTTATTGATTGGTCAGCTCATAGGAGCAATTCTCTAAATTATCTCCTTTAAGGTTTTTTAGTTCTATGAGACACTTCCTAATATTGACGAGTCAGCTCATGAGAGCACTCCTCCAGAACGTTTTTTTCTCTAATAGTCGTTGGGCTAACCAGACACTTTTGTTAATCAAGTGGCCAGCTCATAAGAGCGCTTCATTAAACAATCTCTTCTTTACGGTCGCTAGTCCGGTAAGATGCTTCCTATTATTAGTTAGTCCACTCACAATAACACACTCCCTAAACATTTTCCCCGATATGTTCCCTATTGTTGATTTGTTAGCTCATAGAGCACTTTTCTAGATGGGATTTGTACTCTAGGATGTTTGGGTTGTTTAAGATTTATTTCCCAAGCAGTACTAATCATCACAAAGCATTCGTAGGATTTTTAGCTCATAGAGTATTTTCCCCATTTAAAACCAAATTCAAGAAACCAAATAACTAAGGGATTATTCGTCCAGTCTGTCGAAAAAAATGGCGTCTTTCTTGTCTTTATAGTTAATTTTTCATCTTTACTACAAAAATGACGGGTGAAACACCCACCCCCAAAATT
>JBBMOL010001286.1:0-43162 GCA_037954665.1 Laguncularia racemosa | reverse complement strand
TGTGTGTTTTTTTGGTTTTTAGAGAAGTGTTGTTTAGGGGTATGAGTGTAGGGAATAGTGAGTAAGGAAGTTTGTGGCGGTGAATTTGTGCATTTATGGTGTATTGAGGTGCTACAATTTCTGATTTATTATAGTGTAAACCTAGACATGAAAGGGAAAGGTTTGAGTAGTAAAATTTAATTAAAAAACAAACTTTAAAAGTGTGAAAGTGTTTGAACTCATTACTTAAACACATTTTAAATTGAATTTTTTTTTTAAACTACTTGGAAGTGTTGTTGTAATTCTTTTATTTAACTACTTGAAGTGACAGTAATCATTTCTTGTATTGGTTTGTGTGTGGGCACCAGGGGTTGTATAAGGGTGTGTTTGTAGTAAAGTGTGTTGTTAACTTGTTGAAGTTAGTTAATAACCATGTAAAATAATGTGCATACTTTACTACTTTGGTACATCAAGTATTGACTTTTGTGATGGACAAAGGGAAAATTTGTTCCATACTTCTTGTAAGGTACAAAAAACTTGTGCGTAATTATTGTTGATGGTGGTAATTGTACTAACGTTATAGCTGCATCATTAGTATCGAAGTTAAAACTTGAAACTATCTCGCATCCCAAACCCTATACATTCATTGGCTAAATGATCAGGATAGTCTTTGTGTGACCTAAAGGGCTAGGGTCCCCTTTTAGTATAGGGGACAAGTACTGTGATTGAATTGAATTTGATATTATTCCTATGTGTACATCCCATATTTTACTTGGTAGGCCATGGTTATATGGTAGGATGGTATTTTCATTATGAGTATAGAAATACTTATATGTTCCAACGGATGGTAAACGTATAGTATTGAGCCCTATATCGCCCTCAGAGGTCTAGAAGATGCAAAGATAGATAAGATGACCATCATAGATTCCTGAGGATCATAGCTACATGATCAAATCTTCAAAGGTCCTAAGGTTTCTAGTTACACGAGCCAAACCCCTGAGTACAAAATTTATTAGACATAGATGTGCTAACCTTCAGAGGATCTTGATGGTCAAAGTTAGATAAGTAGACCACTAGAGGGCCAAAAATGTTCAGGGGCAGTTGTGTTCACTTTCAAAGGTACTAGAGGCTCAAAGAGCAATTGAGTAAACCATCAGGGATACTGAGGTCAGAGTGATATGAGCAGATCACCAAGGGCTAGACTGTTCAGAGAAATTTGTGTCTACCTTCAGAGGTTTCAGAGGGCCATGAGCGGTTGAGCTAAACCCTTAGAGGGCCATGAGGGTCAGCGATATACAAATGAGTTAGAAAAGGAGGAAATAATATCAGTGGAACGGGTTGAGACAGGGGAAACTTTAGTGGATAATGGGGCATTATTTATGTTGCAGATGAGATACATCTTAAAATGGATGAAGAAAACAATCACCCCCTGTGGTATTTCAAAGATTGGGATTCTATAATGATATTTCTTCAAGTGGCTTACTAGGAGAAAACAGAGTCTTACTACATTTGATCTGTTGATTTGAGGACAAATCTTTTTGAGGCCAGAGCAGATGATAGCAATTTAAATCTAATAAGACCAATCATTAGGGCAAGAGCTAAAGGATTTCAAATCTAGGCGATAAGGGCCCAATTTTAAGCAAATAGACCCAAGAATTATGTTTACTAACCTCTTTTCTATTCTCATATATTGTATATTCCAACAGGCACACTTATCAGGCTTTATAAGGTGATGGACAAACTCACTAAGACTCAGCCTGTGGGTTATCCATGGACCAACTTAAATCGGCAATGAGTTAGGCCGACGAATCTTATTGAAAAACTAGCATGTTGAAGACTATTTTCACTTGTAATTTATTTATTTGAATCATTTATGTTGTAAGTTTTTTTGGACACTTTTATTTGGTTATAATAGGCACTTTTAGGATCGGCTACCCTAAAGTGTTATTGTTATAATTTTGTGGACTTTTTAACCTAAAGGAAGCAAGTACAAATACTTGCTTAAGTAGGGTTTTGAGGGAGCTTTAGAAAATTTTCAAAACATACACTTCACGTGTAAGGGTTAAGGTTATCCTAAATCTAAATTGCTCTTATCAATTTCAATCCCAAAAATTGAAATTGTGGTGAGTGGCTTCAAAGTGAATTGTTAGTAATATCAATTCTCTTTGTTGTATTTTGCCTTTTCATGACTACTGAGTTATATCTAGGGTTAATTAGGATTGTTCTTGGTTAGATTTTGATTTCATTTGTAATCACTTTATGATGTTATAAGATTGATTGGTTTTGACATTAGTTTTAACCATCAATTTTGCCACATTTTGAACCACGAATTGGCCTTATTGGGAAGGAGGATCACGGTCTTGTTTTGATTGTTGATGTTTGGAAATCTATGGGGATTTTAAGTTGATTCAGTGATTCAATTGAGGATTTCATCATTGTGATTTTTATTATCTTGAAATATAGCATTTAGATCATCTTGCAACAGTTAGGGTTTACGTAACTTTGATACCCTTTTGGAACCGATTTGATCTTGTCCTTTTAGTGATTGTTAATTGGTTCATTTGCATGTGCTTAAACCCCCTTTTAGGCACATCATCTTTTAGTATTAGAGTAGTCACATTTAGATACTTAAGGTTGATCACGTTCTAGTTGAAGAATTGGTTATAATTATTGAAGATTTGATGCCATTTGGAAGCTAGTTTGATTGACATTGTTTGATTGTCTTTCAAATTGGTTTTGCATGTGCTTAAACTTGGTTTTAGGCACATCAATAGATGACTTCCTTAGCTCAATCATGGTAAATTTTGGGTTAATTTTGATTAGGTTAAGATTAGCTAAGATGGCCTTAAAAATGGGATGAAGTAAGATTAAGTAACAAGGTGTTTTTACATATGAAATTTGCATGTAATTTTCCTTTTGTTTAACCAACTCTTGAAAATTTAATTTTTCCATGATATTTTTAGGTCTATTTCCTATTTTAATCAAGTTAATATAAGGTAGTTTAGATTAAATTAAATTAAGATAAGATAGGATGAATTTGATGATGGCATGTTAGGTGAAACTATATAGGGTGTCTATGTAAATGAGGAGGAATTACAACTAGTTTTGAGGGTCATCCTAATGAATTTTTCTATTTCTTTTACTGATCAATCAAGGTATAATAGGGTAAATTTTGAGTAAGATTTGATAAGGAGAGGATAAGATAGATTCGGGTAAGTAAACCTTTGCAAAATTTGGAAAAATCACATGTTTAGTGCATATAATTTGGATCCAGTTACCATATGTCCTTGTAAATGTTACTTCTTAATTTATTAGAAGGATTCTTAGATAAGATAAGATGTTATCTGATGGAGATAAAATAGGGTGAAGATAAGATGTGATAAGGATTGAAAAAGTCTAAACCTTGTATGGAAACTTGTCTTAGAAGATGGCATCTTGAGTTGGGGTTGCAATTGGTTGGCTTCTTAGGGAATTTTTCTTTGATTGCCTTGTCGAAATCTATCCAAGAAGATAAGTTAAGATGTGGTATGATGATAATGTTATTTTCCATAAGATAAGGGGTTGATTTTTCAAAGCTTGAAGGATAAGTTGTCTTTAATGTGGCATCTTGGAGAAAGAAGTGCAATTGGTGAAGTTTTGTGTGGATTTCCTAATATTTTGTGTGTTATTCAGTAATTAAAGATATAATATTAAATTATGAAAAAATTGGTTAAAATATATTAGGTTTTAGGGTTGGTTTCAAGCTTAACCGTTAATAAAGCTTTTAGGTAATGTTTAAGGGACTTTCGATTTCAATTTGGTTTTACAATTGGGTTTGTTATTAATTTATTTTTATTTTTACTGATTTATGTTTTAGGATACTAATAGCATATACATTAATATAAATGCGTGATCACTAAATCAATACCACAATAGCGTGATCAACAACACTCCTTTGAACCCTAATTCACATGGGTTCAAATGGCAAAGATATTAAATTGTGATAAGGAACAATGCAATTGTATAATAAGCAATGGATAACAATATAAATGAATTCGAATTCCACTCAAATTGTCTGAATCAAATCTGAAAATGAGGAACCCTAATTCACATGAAAGACAACAACTAACACAACCAAATTGTATCTAGATATGATGCACTAGAAAACAATTTTAAGTAACTAGAGAAAGATTGATATTATTCACAATCTCAAGCTAATCTCACCACAATTTCACAAATGAAATTGATAAGAGATTTTCTTGCATGCAAGGACTCTTCCTCATGGCAAAAGGTGTATATTTTCTATAGTTTCAAAAGCTCCTTCTAAACCCTACTTAGCAAGTATTTATACTTGCTACAATTAGGGTAAAAAAAAAAAACAAATTACAAATAAGCCACTCCAAATGAACGGTTCTAAAAATTAAAATACAAGTAAAAATAAGTCTTCAAAATGGATGGTTCTTCACTTCAATAGAACACATTGTGGACCAATGGATGTAAGTCCAAAAATGTTCCCAATTTGATCCTTAGTGCATTTTATTTGCCATCCGATAAAACCAATAAATGTACTTGCTATAATGCAAAGATAAAGTTTTATTAGATAAATATGACAACATGTGGATATCTGGGCTCATGTATCTAATTTTTTTTCCTCACTATTGGAACCATAGAGTGATTCCCATCACATTTGTATCAATCTTTTTAGCAAAGTCTATTCATAAAATTGAGATTTTTTTCTCATTGGTTCTTGATAGAACTAATTGAACTTATCAGATTTTGAATCTGTGGTGCTCATCTAAAAACTTATCAATCAATCCTTCCATAATCGATTATGGCGTTATTGCATATACCAAGGTTTCTTGTCTCATTTATAGACAAAGAGTTGCGAGGGTCCATCGTTCTGATAGATCCATAGGTTATGAGATTAACAAATCAAGTGTTGGGTTTCGTCACGAGTTGGCGAGGTTCGCATCATTTGGTATCAGAGCAATTAGGTTTGTCAGGATCGCTTATTTTGTTATTTCAATTACCTATTCTTAGATCTGGGGAGTAGATACAAAAAAATCATTATTTAAATTCTGAATTGTTGCAAGTAGATTGAATTTGATTATTGTTATTATTGAAAGGAATCGTACATATTCCTTCTTTATATTTAAAAAAAAAAAAGAGAAGAAGCAAAAGAAAGAAAAAGGAATTCGTATAAAAAAAATTGTGATTGATAGTTTGTGGTGATCTTTATTGTAATTCTTAGCATTCTATGAATCTTAGTAAGTCGTGTTACGAAACTGCAAATGGGAAAGTTGGGTAGATTTCTACTGGAACAAATCCGATTAGATTGTTAGTTCTAAAAAAAACCGAAAAGAGAAATTTTTAAGTGGGTAAGGTTTGGTGAGAATAGTACAGCGATTTGAGTGAAACATGTGAGTGAGTGAACTTGAGAGATTTCATTTTATTACTCCTAACATTATCTAGTGCAGCAATATATCTCATAGAAAGTCTTCTGAGAATGTTGATGGGGAGGATTTTGTTGTTCAGGAGAAGTTGTTGGTAGCTAAGAGAGTTTAGAATGTACAGGTTCGAGAAGTGGAAGAGGTGCAAAGGAAGAATATTTTTTATACTAGATTGCCTAGTTCAGAACAAGGTGTGTAATGTGATTATAGATGGTGGGAATTATACTAATGTGGTAAGTGCAGCTGTGGTTAAGAAATTAGGACTTTCCTACTAATGAGCATCATCAACCTTACAAATTGCAGTGGTTGAATGATAGTCGTGAAGTGAGGGTGGACAAGTAGGTTCTAGTTACTTTTAGCATTGGAAGATATGAAGATGACATTTTATGTGACGTAGTTCCGATGCAGGCTACTCACTTGTTGCTTAGACAACCATGATAGTTTGACAGAAGGGTTAAACATGACGGCTTTACCAATAAGTATTCCTTTGAGTACAATCAAAGGCTAGTTACCCTTATACCTTTGACCCCTAAGCAAGTTTTTGAGGACCAAATGAAATTGCAAAAAGAGAGAGGTCAAAAGAAAGAGTGAAAAAAAGAAAGTGGGTGAGAGTATAAAAGGAAAGGAGGAGGAAGAATGAGGCTTGTGAGAAAATAAAGATAAAAGCTAAGAGAAAAGAAAATTTTTATGAAGATCAAGTGAGGTTTCTAAGAGAGAGTGAACAAAAGGGAGTTAGTAAAAAAATTAAACTGAACTCTATTGTAGAAGAAAAGGAGAGAGAGTGTAAGTCAAAGAAAATGAAGAGAGAGGAAGAACATTGAGTGATGAGAGAAAAATAGAGGTGTAAAGAAAATTTGATGAGAGACTCAATGAGGTTAAGAATGTTCTATTTGCAAGAACAAAGAGATTTGTTGGGTGCATGAAAAGGCCAAGCTCAATATTGAGCGACAGATGGAGTAATATGCAAAATAAGCCAATAAAGGGCATAGTCAAATATGTTTTGAACTTGGAGATTGGGTTAGGTTGCACATGAGTAATGTGCACAAAGGGCAACTGCAATATAAATCAATGATGGAACAAACAATGTAACAATTCCCTACCAATTGGCATGAAACCTAACTTGTATGAACCCTAAATTGCATGAACAAGAGAGAGAAAAGAAGAGCTAATTCCTTACCAAATGTTATACATTAGATGGAATTAGGATTGATTTGATATTGTTGATATTACGCACAACAAAAAAATCAAATCTAACTCACCACAATTCTAGAAGAATTAATAAAAGTTTATGCGTAAAAGGGAAAGCTCCTCATGGCAATACTATCTTAAAACTGATTGTCAAAAAGTCCCTTACAAAACCTAATTAACAAGTATATATACCTTACTCTAAATAAGGAAATTACAACATGTAAAATAGAGCAAAACTAGTCTTAAGGAGCACTTGAAGAACCGATTTATCCACGTGGAATGAGGTGAAGATAGCCGATTTTCTCCAAGTGAAATAAGGTCGGTTCCTCTTATCTTTGTATGTTTCAAGTATAGCTTACACACTTGAAATTAGAGTATTGGTTCGCTATCCTATAAAACCGACAAATGTACCTACTGAAATTAGAGCTGGGAATGCCGGTTAAACGGGCTGACCTGCCTTGAACCGCACTGGCCTGAAGGTCGACATTGGGCGACCCGTAGTGGCCCGTAAGGGTTACGGGTAGAAAAGTTGAATCCGCTTCGCCTCGCGGGCTGGCCTGCCTCGCCCACAATTATTATTATTTTTTTACAAATTTAGAATAACATTTTCATGATCGCCTCCTTCTTTGATGTTGTATGTCATTTTATCTTCGCAACCATTTAATTTTTTAACTCTACGAGACTACGACAATGTCAAACTCTTAATTTTTTCTTCCAAATTCCTCATCCTCAATTCTCCAATAACATTGGCAATACATTTCATTTCACATTATAGCTTCCCAACATTAAGTTAAAATTTGATTTTGGTACTTGAATTATCTTTATGTCTTTTGACTATTGACTAATGTATCAAGTGAAGGTGTGGAATTGCATTGCCTTTTTTTTTTTGGCGAGTCAAAACGGGCTAACCTACGCCTGCAACGAGTTACCCAACCCCTCCACAGGCCATGCGAGTGTGGACCAAAATTTTCGGCCCGCCCCATAAATTTTGGCGGGCTCCACGGGTTAGCCCATTAACCTGCCCCACAATTCCTGGCTCTAGCTAAAATGCGAAACAAATTACCTCTAATGTCTTGGTTCCTTTTGTTTGAGAAGATTTCATAATGCTAGGTTAAGAGGTTTGATTCCCATCATCTCCTCAGGCCTATAAAAGATTTTTCCTGAAATCTAATAGGTCTTTTCCTAGACTGAAAACTTTAGCCTGCATATGCTTATTACCTTAATGTCTTGATTGTCCAGTATTTTTGTTTGATCTGTTCATGGAACTCTTGTACCTCAACCGGTGACATAGGACTCAAGATAACCCGTTCTCCATCCTTATGAAACACATAGGTGTTTCTAAACCCATCATACACTATTCTCCTATCAAATAGCTAAGGTCTACTTAGTAGTATATAAAATGCATACATAGGAAGAACATCACCAACAATTTCATCATGGTATCTATCTCCTATGCTGAAAGGCACCTTACCTTCTGAGTAACATGCAGACTACCTCGTTCATTTAGCCAATGTAATTTATAGGGATGAGGATGGGACTAGTGACTAGTTGCAAACTTTTACTATTGTAGCAGCTATTACATTTGTGCAACTTCCACCATTAATAAATAGAACATACAAATTACCTTGACCCGACAAGGAGTATGGAATATAGCTTTTCCTCTATATATCCCCGACATCTGGAGATATAGTCATGACCCTGCGCAACAATTTAATAGACAGATATTTATCATTTCCTTTGTCTCCATGTGTCTCAGCATCATGATCATAACAATACTCCTATAGTACTATTGACAAATCTATAGGCTCAACTACTTCTTCTTGACCATCTTCACTATTTCCCTGCATAATAGTCATCACCCCTTTGTTGGGATACTGAACAATCATGTTTCTAAACTGATGCATTTGAAACATTTAATTTGACACATCTTTCCACTAGTTTTCCTTAGAAACTGTTTGTTTGATATCAGCTCCAAAAACCTCTTTTCTCTTCTAGAAATTTCCCTCTCCCTATCATTAGTAGTTGTATTTTTTGTCCATAGACTTATCATTTCCCCCTATTCCCTTTTGTTCACCCTACTGACCATCTGACCCATGAGGTTTGTTAGAAGTTCTATACTTGTTGCTCGTTGCTCGAAAAGGGTTGAATCATCTTTATCTCTCAACTTTCAGAGCTAGTTAGATGGCCTCATCAAGTGTTTATACCTTTGGAGCTCTATAATGCAAGCAATTTCATACTTTAACCCTAACATAAATGGTGCTAGGATTTGCTTAGGAGGTTCAATTAACCCACATCTGATCATTAGTGCCTCAAACTCCTATAGATAATTATCAACTGTTATGCCTCCTTGCCTTAAGGTTTGGAGTCGCATAAACAACTCCTGCTTATAGTGCTCTGGTATAAACCTTTTTCTCATTACCTGTTTCATTTCCGTTCAAGTATGTATATCAGCCTCACTATCTATTCATCTGCTAACCACAATATTCTTCCACTATAAGGCAGCATAGCCTGTAAATTCTATAACTACAAGACAGCCTGTAAATTCTATAACTACAAACAAACTCGAGTGTGATCATCAATCTCATAGTACTCAAATAGGCCCTCAACTTTATCCTCCCAATCCAAGTATTCTTCTGCAGAACCCCTTCTAGCAAATGAAGGCATTTGCAATTTCACATATTCTAAGCCCCGAAGTGGTCTAAAACCACAATTAGGGTAAGGCTCATTATCAAAATTATCATCCCTTTCCTCCCTGAAAGCATGATAATCACCTTCCATCCTCCTACCCCTATTGTCTCCAACAACTCCTTCCCTGTGAGCATTTTGATGGGCTACCTGAGGTGAGGGTGTCTGAAGGTTTACCACTAGTGGTTATGGCATTATTATTTGATCTACTCGTATTGCTAATGTTGCAACGATAGTGGTGAGATCCTGCAATTGTTCTTCTAATGTTCTTCCACCTATAACACAACGACCCTAACCTCCTCCATCCTGACTATTGGCCTCATTGCTAATTCCACCATTCACACTATCATTTGACATGATTTTGTAATTTCTTTTTATACTCACAATCACTCCTTCACAACAACAACAACGCACTCTACGATTCAATACACACAAACAACACCACACACTTACACGGTGACAATAACATACCTTCATGCCAACAACAATACACCTTCATTATATCACATAGCCACACACCAACACTTCCATGGTTCAAGTATAAACACACCTACGGTACCACATGCACCTTCAAGGCTCAACACACTTTAGATACAATACACACTCCACAAAGACTCAACACATCTCACACACACACTTTTACACACCATGTCATAAAATACGTCTCAACAATAACACACACCTCACGGTATACACACAACCTCACACCACACCTAAATGACAACAAACACACACACTACCCAAAAGACTACACATCCTCAATAGCACAAAACACACAAGAAATCATGGTTCCCACATACGACAATGTTGCAATAATCACTTTCCTCAATTACTCAAGTTAATGTTGTAATCAAAGAAAATCAATGAGAAATTACTATACCCATTTACAATTATGGAATTCAAATTCAAATGGCCTCCCTATCTTCCACACATAGGAGCTCATGACAATGAACCCGAAATGTAGTTTCCATAACTTCAATCCAGAATATGCTATGTAGTCAATGCACACTTCAAGATTAATTCTTCAATTTCACTTCACATAATAACTAATAGATAATTGCATGGTAAGAACCCTAAATCCCCAATTCAAAATAAAAAACCTCCATGTTAATTCAAACTTAGAATTACTAAGGAATTAAAGAACAATTTAACATAAGAACTCAATTCCACTTCTCACAACTTTAATTTTGAAATGAAAGAACAAGAACCCTAAATCCCCAATTTGTGATTAACGAATTCCCCATCCATAAACCTATGCTCTGATACCAAAATTATGATGTGCTTCAAAGGACAATTGCAATATAAATCAATGATGGAACAAACAATGTAACAATTCCTCACTAATTGGCGTGAAACCTAACTTGTATGAACCCTAAATTGCATGAACAAGAGAGAAAAGAAGAGTTAATTCCTTACCAGATGTTACGCACTAGTTGGAATTAGGATTGATTTGATATTGCTGATATGACACACAACAAAAAAATCAAATCTAACTAGCCACAATTCTAAAAGAATTGATAAGAGTTTATGTATGAAAGGGAGAGCATCCTCATAGCAATACTATCTCAAAAATGATTGTCAAAAAGTCCCTTACAAAACCTAATTAACAAGTATTTATACCCTACTTTAAATAAGAGAACTACAACCATGTAAAATAGAGGCAAAAACCATCCTAAAAGCACTTGAAGAACCAATTTTTGCATGTGGAATGAGGTGAAGATAGTCGGTTTTCTCCAAGTGAAATGCAAGTGAGATAAGGTCGGTTCCTCTTATCTTTGTAGTTTCAAGTATAGCTTACACACTTGAAATTAATGTGTTAGTTCACCATCCTTGATGAGATCCATGATGAGAGTCAAGCCGGACGAAGGAATGTAGATCCTCTTGAGTGCCGCCTGGACCGATCACAAGAAGTCGAGCGAAACGACTCAAGGAAGCACTGAACGGGTTGATAAAGGATTCCATGAAGCCGGGAAGGATTGGGGCAATCATGAAGTTGGAATGAATTGGAACAACCATAGGAAGACCCTTGCTCTTATACAAGTCACACCGGACACGGGTTGAAGAGGGCGTGTACTTTCAAGGCACGGCCGTGTAGGACTCTCAAGATTGCCTAGAATCATACACGGCTAGATACACGGTTAAAAGGCACGGCCGTGTATGGAGTCAAGCAAATCCACAGAAAGATACACGGCTAAAGTACACGGGCGTGTATGTTGCCAGAAGTTGCACAGACAGATACACGGTCAAAGTACACGGGCGTGTATGTTGCTAGAAGTTGCACAGACAAGTACACGGCCAAAGTACACGGCGTGTACACAGGCCGTGTATCCCCTGTCGGCCAGCTTGTTCTGTTTCGCGTTTTTATGTCACTTAACTAAACTACGTCGTTTTGGACTTGTTTTTTACACGAATTGTAACCCTAGTATAAAAGCTCCTAGGGTTTAGAACATTAGAGATTTAGACATCATTGAACATTAAACACTTTTGAGAGGCACCTCTCTTGGTTCTTCAAGAACTTAATTCGAACTTATCGAATTGATTTCCGTGGCATTCATCCCGACTTATCAATCGGTTTTCCATCCCGATTGTGGCGTCTTCACTTTTATACCAAGGTTCTTGTCTCGCTTATAGACAACGGGTCGCGGTTTTCCACTTTAGTGTTTGGGCGTCTTAGGCAACGAATTTCCGAACGTATTGGTATTGGTTTCGTCACGAGTTGGCGTGGTTCGTATCAGTTTGGTATCAGAGCTTAGGTTTGTCAAAACATCAAGTTCGGTTGAGGAAGGTAATATCAAAAACCCTAACTCCAATCGTTCATATCAATTATCGTGTTCAATTCCGCAATATTAATTGTCTTTTGATAGTGTAGTATTTACTAGTCGATTGTAAAAAAAAAAAAAGAGTAAAAATCACGACCAAAAAAAAAAGAAGGGAAAGAAAAGAAAAGAGAAACGTGATCAAAAGCCAAAAAAAAAACAGAGACAAAAAAAAAATTCGGATAGAAAAATAGAGGAAAATTTTACGAACCCTAGAGTTGGTTTTGAATTCTTACGGATGGAAATGATGTAGTTCGGGTTAGTTCCAAGAGAATTGAGAAGAGGAAATGGTGAGTGATATCATCGTTGTTTGTGAGAATACACGAGTGACTGTGTGATATCATCATTTGATCGAAACACGTAAGGAGTGTATCATGAGGTTTGATCATATATATATTTATGTTGTACTAATCTTTTCTGCAGGAACTATGTCGAGACAACATTCCAGAAGGTGAGAGGGGAAGGTTTGATGCTAGGTTATAATTGAGGCGTTGAGGGGAGAAATGAAGAGGATGTTCCAAGAAGGAATGGAACAAATTCATGAGACGGTGGAACAAAGACTAGAGCAATCCACAAACGTATTCCAAGGCATAAGAGGGAGAGTCGTTCTAGAGAGTACCGAGGGGTGGAGATGAAATGTCGGGTGATGACTTTGATGAGCCTTCTGTTGGGAATTATAGAGGTTATAGTGTCGGAATAGAGGGACTAGAGATTGGGAAGATAGAGGAGATAGGAATAGAGAGGATGATCAATTGAGTAGCATAAAGATGAAGATTCCTCCTTTCCAAGGGAAGAATGATCCCGAGGGTATTTAGAATGGGAGAAAAAGGTGGAGATGGTGTTTGGATTGTCACAACTATAGTGGAGAAAGAAGGTGAAACTTGCTGCCATTGAATTTTCAGATTATGCTATAGTGTGGTGGGATCAATTAATGTTGAATGGAAGAAGGAGTGGCAGCCACCTATTGATTGGGAAGAGATGAAAAGAGTGATGAGAAAGCGGTTTAACCTGCGTATTACTATCGTGAATTGCACAACAAGTTGCAAACTCTGAGGCAGGAAGCCGAAGTGTAGATGAGTACTTCAAGGAGATGGAAGTCACTATGATTAGGGCGAATGTAGAAGAGGATAGAGAGGCTACAATGGCTAGATTCCTTGCTGGGTTGAATAGAGAAATCCAAAATGTGGTTGAATTGCAGCATTATGTATAATTGGAGGATATGGTTCACATGGCTATAAAGGTTGAGAACCAGCACAAGCGGAAGGGTAGTAGTAGTGCACGATTTCAACAGGGTAATGGTTCATCCACTTGGAAGACTAATCAATGGAAGAAGGAAGAAAAGCCTTTACCTACCAAACCAAAAGGGGAGCTGAGGCAAGCGGGTTCTACTCCTGGTAATCAAGGTAACCCTGAATCTTACTTCTAGAAATCGTGACATTAGATGCTTTAAATGTCAAGGTAGAGGCCATATTGCTAGTCAATGTCCAAATAGGCGTGTGATGATTTTGCGTGATGATGGTGAGTATGAGACTGAGGGGGATAGTGAAGAAGATGATATGCCACCATTAGAGGATGTTAGTGATGATGAGGAGCCTGCAATGGGAAGGCTAGTGGCAGTAGTGAAGCGAGCGCTGAATGTGCAGGTGAAGGAAGAAGAGGAGGTGCAAAGAGAAAATATATTTCATACTAGATGTTATTTAGGAGATCACATTTTTAGTTTGATCATTGATGGAGGGAGTTGCACCAATGTAGTGAGCAATTTTATTGTTGAGAGGCTGGGGCTCAAAACTGTTAGACACCCTAGTCCATATAAATTGCAGTGGTTGAATGATAGTGGTGAGACTAAGGTGAGTAAGCAAGCCTTGATTGGTTTTCGCATTGGTAGGTATGAGGATGAGGTGTTATGTGATGTAGTGCCAATGCAAGCATGTCATGTGTTGTTGGGGAGGCCATGGCAATTTGATAGGAAGGTTGTTCATGATGGCTTTTCTAACAAGTATACGCTTGTTCACCAAGGAAAAACTTTTAACCTTAAACCTTTAACACCTAACAAGTGTATGAGGACCAATTGCAGCTACAACAGTCTTTTGCAAAACATAAGGTGAGTGAAAAGCAGAGTGAGAGTGAGAGAGCAAAAGACAATGAGAAGAAAAAAAAAATATAAAAGTCAAGATCAAAAGGAAAAGGAGAGGAAGGCTGGAAAGAGTGTGAGAGGCCAAGTTGAAGGGGAATCAACTTTGGTGGTGAGTGAAAAGGAGAGGGCAGCCTTGCAAAAGGAGAGTTGTGTGGCAAGAGCGAGTGTAGTAAGGAGAGCGTTAGTAATGAGGCAACCTATGTTGTTGCTGGTTTTTAAGGAAACATGTTCGACTACTAACGACTTATCTAACTCTTTGCCTAGTGTGGTTGTGTCTCTTGTGCAGGACTTTGAAGATGTCTTTCCTGAGGAGATTCCAAAGGGATTACCACCTGTTCGAGGTATTGAGCACCAGATTGACCTTGTACCCGGAGCATCAATTCCAAACAAGCCAGCTTACAGGAGCAATCCGAGGAGACAAAGGAACTCCAAAGGCAGGTCGATGAATTAATGGAGAAGGGGTACGTGAGAGAGAGCATGAGTCCATGTGCAGTGCCGGTGATTTTGGTGCCTAAGAAGGATGGGACATGGAGAATGTGTGTTGACTGTCGCGCCATCAACAACATCACGGTAAAGTATCGTCATCCCATTCCTCGCTTAGATGATATGTTAGATGAGTTACATGGGTCTAGTGTCTTTTCTAAAATTGATCTGAAAAGTGATATCACCAAATTAGAATGAAAGAAGGTGATGAATGGAAGATTGCATTTAAGACAAAATATGGATTGTATGAGTGGTTAGTAATGCCTTTTCGGGTTAACTAATGCACCTAGTACGTTTATGAGACTTATGAACCATGTTCTGAGGACATTTATTGGAAAATTTGTGGTTGTCTATTTTGATGACATTCTTATTTACAGCAAAAATTTGGAAGATCATATGTCACACTTGAGGGATGTTTTAGAAGTGCTTCGACAGGAACAATTATATGCTAACCTCAAGAAGTGCACTTTTTGCACAGACAAACTTGTGTTTCTTGGTTTTGTTGTTAGTGCACAGGGAATACAAGTTGATGAAGAAAAGGTGCGTGCGATCCAAGAATGGCCTAGTCCAACCAATGTAAGTAATGTGCGGAGTTTTCCATGGACTAGCGAGCTTTTACAGGAGATTTGTGAAGATTTTAGCACCATTGCAGCACCACTTACTGAGGTGATTAAAAAGAACATGGGGTTCAGTTGGGGAGAGCAACAAGAGAAGGCCTTTCAGACGCTTAAAAATAAGTTGACTCAAGCACCATTACTTGCTTTACCTAACTTTACTAAAACGTTTGAAATTGAATGTGATGCTTCAGGATTAGGTATTGGGGCAGTGCTTATGCAGGAGAGAAGACCGATTGCATTCTTTAGCGAGAAACTAAGTGGGGCAACCTTGAATTACCCTACTTACGACAAAGAGCTATATGCATTGGTTCGAGCCTTGGAGACGTGGCAACACTACCTTTGGCCAAAAGAGTTCATGATCCACACTGATCATGAATCCTTGAAGTATTTGAAGGGGCAACACAAGCTAAACAAAAGGCATGCTCGTTGGGTGGAGTTTATTGAAACATTTCCATATGTCATCCACTACAAGCAAGGTAAAGAGAATGTAGTTGCTGATGCACTTTCAAGAAGGTATACTCTTATCTCTACTCTTAGTTCTAGACTGCTTGGTTTTGAGCACATTAAGGAATTATATGCTGCTGATCGAGATTTTTGTGAGGAGTATGTGCAATGTGAGAAGAGTGGGCATGAAAAATTTTATAAACATGATGGATTCTTGTTTAGGGAGAGTAAACTGTGCATTCCAATGTGTTCTTTAAGAGAATTACTTGTCAGGGAGTCTCATGGAGGTGTTTAATGGGACACTTTGGAGTAGCAAAAACATTAGGGATATTACAGGAACACTTCTATTGGCCTCACATGAAACGAGATGTTGAGAGAATTTGTGAGCGATGTGTCACATGTAAGCAAGCGAAATCTAGAGTCCAACCTCAAGGACTTTACACCCCACTTCCCATTCCTCATGAGCCTTGGGTAGATATTTCTATGGATTTTGTGTTAGGATTACCCAGGTCTAGACATGGCCGGGATTCTGTTTTTGTAGTTGTTGATAGGTTTTCTAAAATGGCACATTTCATTCCTTGTCACAAAACGGGTGATGCTTGTAATATTGCTAATTTATTCTTTAGGGAAGTTGTGCGGTTGCATGGTATGCCTAGAACAATTGTATTAGATAGGGATGCTAAGTTCTTAAGCTACTTTTGGAAGACTTTGTGGGCTAAGTTAGGAACTAAGTTATTGTTTTCTACTACTCGTCATCCACAGACTGATGGTCAAACTGAGGTAGTGAATCGAACTTTATCTACTTTGTTGAGGGCTGTAATTAAAAAGAATATTAAAAGTTGGGAGGATTGTTTGCCGCATGTTGAATTTGCTTATAACCGTACAGTGCATTCTGCTACTAAATTTTCTCCTTTCGAAATTGTGTATGGTTTTAATCCACTAACTCCTTTAGATTTATCCCCTTTGCCTATTTCTGAGTATGTTAATTTAGATGGTAAGAAGAAGGCTGAATTTGTTCAACAGATCCATGAAAAGGCAAGGCTGAACATTGAGCGACGAACAAAGCAGTATGTGAAACAAGCCAACAAGGGTCGTCGACAAGCTGTTTTTGAACCTGGCGATTGGGTTTGGGTGCACATGCGCAAAGAGCGGTTTCCCATGCAGCGTCGATCTAAACTACTTCCTAAAGGCGATGGACCATTTCAAGTTCTTGAGCGCATCAACGACAATGCATACAAGATAGATTTGCCTGGTGAGTATCAAGTAAGTGCCACATTTAATGTTACTGATCTGAGTCCTTTTGATGTAGGTGACGATTTGAGGACAAATCCTTTTCAAGAGGAGGGGAATGATGAGATCCATGATGAGAGTCAAGCCGGAAGAAGGAATGTAGATCCTCTTGAAGTGCCGCCTGGACCGATCACAAGAAGTCGAGCGAAACGACTCAAGGAAGCACTTAACGGGTTGATAAAGGATGTCCATGAAGCCGGGAAGGATTGGGGTAATCATGAAGTTGGAATGAATTGGAACAACCATAGGAAGACCCTTGCTCTTATACAAGTCACACCGGACACGGGTTGAAGAGGGCGTGTACTTTCAAGGCACGGCCGTGTAGGACTCTCAAGATTGCCTAGAATCATACACAGCTAGATACACGGTTAAAAGGCACGGCCGTATATGGAGTCAAGCAAATCCACAGAAAGATACACGGCTAAAGTACACGGGCGTGTATGTTGCCAGAAGTTGCACAGACAGATACACGGTCAAAGTACACGAGCGTGTATGTTGCCAGAAGTTGCACAGACAAGTACACGGGCGTGTACACAGGCCGTGTATCCCCTGTCGGCCAGCTTGTTCTGTTTCGCGTTTTTATGTCACTTAACTAAACTACGTCGTTTTGGACTTGTTTTTTACACGAATTGTAACCCTAGTATAAAAGCTCCTAGGGTTTAGAACATTAGAGATTTAGACATCATTGAACATTAAACACTTTTGAGAGGCACCTCTCTTGGTTCTTCAAGAACTTAATTCGAACTTATCGAATTGATTTCCGTGGCATTCATCCCGACTTATCAATCGGTTTTCCATCCCGATTGTGGCGTCTTCACTTTTATACCAAGGTTCTTGTCTCGCTTATAGACAACGGGTCGCGGTTTTCCACTTTAGGTGTTTGGGCGTCTTAGGCAACGAATTTCCGAACGTATTGGTATTGGGTTTCGTCACGAGTTGGCGTGGTTCGTATCAATCCTATAAAACCGACAAATGTACCTACTGAAATGCAAAACAAATTACATCAAATAAATAAAGATAGTATGTGAAATGTCTTGGCTCCTTTTGCTTGAGAAGATTTCATAATGCTAGGTCAAGAGGTTTGATTCCCATTAGGTCTCTTTGTTCCTAAGAACAAAGTCTTCTTAACATCACTAGCCCTTACATAAAAATTTGCTTTTCTCTTTGTTTCTCTGTCATTCTTTTCTTTTTCTCTTTTCTTAGACTCTCTGTTTTTCTTTTGCAATAGCACTCACTCTTTTATTTTCACTAGCTCTTTTTTGCTCACTCTCTCTCTACAACCTCACTTGATCCTCATATACCTCAATAAGAGTTAAAGGACAAAGAGTAACAGGCCTCTGATTGTGTACAAAAGAGTATTTATTGGTGAATTCATCATGTTTCACCTGTCTATCAAACTGCCATGGCCTACCCAACAATAAGTGTATAGCTTGCATAGAAACTACATCACAAAGAACTTGATCCCCATACTTTCCTATGCTGAAAGAAACTATCACCTATTTTGTAACGTTCACTTCATCACTATCATTTAACCATTGCAGTTTATAAGGGCAAGAATGCTTAATTGTAGGAAGCCCTAATTTCTCAGCCATGGTCGTGCTGGCAACATTGGTACAACTTCCATCATCTACAATTACCCCACATACCTTATATTTAACAAGACACCTAGTATGAAATATGTTTTCCCATTGGACATTCTTCTCTTCCTTTATCTACACACTTAAAGCCCTCCTAGCCCCCTGAACAACATATTCTTTCCCCTTATCAACATCTTCCAGTGATGGCATGGATTCATGTTCTAATTCACTATCTATCTCAATTTCTCCATCATCCCTCATCACCATAATTCACTTATTCGGACATTGACTCACTATATGTCCCCGGCTCTGGCATTTAAAACATTTAATATCAAGATTCCTATTAGGAAAAGAATTAGGTTTACCTTTATTCCCATGAGATGCCATTTCTACTTTTTATTCTAACATTGGTTTGGAGTGAAATTGCTTCTCCTCCTTCTTCCTTACATTAGTCCTCCAATTAGAAGAACTCGATGCCATACGTGTGGAACTACTAACTTTCCACTTTAGTTGCTTCTCTACCTTAATCGCCATGTGAACCATATCCTCCAATTCTATATAATGTTACAACTCCACTACATTCTATATATCCTGATTCAAACCTACCAAAAGCCTAGCCATAGTAGCTTCTTGGTCCTCCTTAACATTCCCCTTGATCATAGCAACCTCCATCTCTTTATATTATTCCTTAACACTCTTGTTCCCCTATCTTAGATTTTGTAGTTTATTATACAAATCCCTTTAGTAATAAGTGAGAATAAACTACTTCCTCATCACCCTCTTCATCTCTTCCCAAGTCTCTATTAGTGACTCTCCATTCCTCCTCCTACTTGATAAAAATTGGTTCCACCAAACTATAGTATAGTTAGAAAATTCCATGGTCGCCAATTTCACCTTCTTAACTTTAGAGTAGTGACAGTCAAACACCAATTCCAACTTCTTCTCCTACTCAAGATAGACATCAGGATCATTCTTCCCTTGGAAGGAAGGAATTTTCATTTTGATATTTCCTAGATTGCTATCTTCTTGTTTCCTAAGTCTTCCAATTCTCCCTATATTTCTCCTATAGCCCATGAATAAGTCCTGGTCAGATTCAGTTGCAGACCCTTCCTACCCTACTCATCTTCCTCTATGCGCACTACCCTTCTAAGCATTTTATCCCTCCTACGTCCAATAGAAGCAATCTGAGACTGCTCAAAATTCTGCTCCATTTGTTCATGAAATTGATCCATCTCTACTCTAAATATCTTCCTCATCTCAACAGTTAAAGTCTCTACGATCAATTTCATGACAATACTACCCATCACACTATCAGGAGAATTTCGATTAGATATGTTTTTTCTGCAACAAAAACAAAGATGATAATAGAAAATAAAGATCCTCACTAAATCACTCCCTTACATGTTTTGCCACTCAATCATTGAATGTCTTTCTAATCACTCGTGTTTTATTTCTCACAAGATTCAATTGGCTTTTGTGCACTCTAATGTTCTCACCACTCTTGCCTCTTACCACTCACAACTTCTTCCTCAATTCTTCTAGAATTCAACAACAAATCAAAAGTTATTCCATAGATTTCTACAGATTCCTTTGTTCTTAGAATCAACAATTCAACAAGTCACAACTGTTTCCCCAACACTTCAATAAACTCAATTATGCACTTCAACACAACTATTGCCAAGAATCCCCATTTTTTTATACGAATTTTCCTCTCTTTTTTTTTACTATTCAAATAGAAATTAAATGTGAATCAATTGAACGCATATAGTGATTACTATAACAAGTCTAATAAAATCAACAAATACACAAAGATTCAAGATTTTCTCTCTCTCTTTTTTTTATACAAATTTTTGAAACCTAGATGTATAAAGAACAAAAATTGGATTTAAGATAACAATTCCTAACCAACCTGATTGCTTTGATACCAAATGATACGAACTCCATCAACCTGTGCTGAAACCCGAGATCAATTTGAAACTTGAACAGTCATAGATTGATCACGAATGAAGGGAAACCATGACCCATTGCTTATAGAGAAGCAAGAACCTTAGTATGATGTATACGCCATAATCGAGATGGAATACCAATTGATAATTACTAGTATGAACGCCACAAAACAATTTCGATGAGTTCAAATTCTTCAAGAATAGAAGAAGAGTATTGTAATTCTACATCAATCAAAAGTCTTTATAATGGAGTCCTAAACGACTTTTTATAGTCTCACCACAAAACATAACAAAAACGTACAAAAAAACCCTACTTGTGACTATGAAATACAATATAAACCGACGACCTAAATCTAGGTTTCAACCAGCCTATCCTCTCAATGCCGGTCACCTAAACTAGTGGCTTTAATTTTTCTACACTGGCGGCTTAGCTTCTTAAATGCTGACAGCCTTGATCTTCTACGTCGATAGCTTAGCCTCTTCAATGCCAACAGCTTTGGCCTTCTATGTCGGTGGCTTTGGTTCTTAATAAACATCTTCAAGTCGCCTTCGTTTCGGGTCATCCTGGACTCCAATGACTTGGATTACTCTTGGTTCAATCTTGGATTGATGTAAGCATTGCTCCTCATCTTAAATTTCTTTGATTAGCCCATTAAGTGTGTCCTTAAGTCGTTTAGCTCGAAGTTGGGTCATAGGTCCAACTGGCATCTCAAGAGGATTCGCTATCCATTTCCTCTCTCAATTGTCATCACCTACCATGTGTTACTACTGCATAGCAACATACTAAGGCTCTAATTCTCCATATAACTTTAGACCTATTCATCTTTACTTTACATTCATACCAGTAAAACTTCAATAAAAGAAAGGAAAGACTCTAAGGTGAATCATTCTAATTATCATTACTTAAAATAATACAGTAAATCCTAAATTAAAATTCAAGGTAAACGTTTATCCTTTTATAATAATTGACATAATTGGGAATCTAGTAACTTTATCCATATTCTCAAATCCATTACTTAAATTCTAATAAGGAATTCTTCATTGATTTTGACATCATTCGCCATCTATATAATACTAATACTCCCATCCATTTAGTGACCCACTAAGTTCTTATTCTCATCATGATGTGCCTAAGACCAAGATTAAGCACATGCAAAACCAATTTGAAAGATAATTAGACAATGTCAATTAACTAGTTAATCAAATGGTGTAAATTCTCAATGCTTGTAACCAATTCTTTAAACAATGGTGTGATCAATCTTAAATCTAAGTATGATGATGCTCTGATACCAAATTATGATGTGCCTAAAATCAAGATTAAGCACAATCAAATGGAACAAAAACCAACCCTAAATGCACTAAATCGAATCTGGTTTAACAAGCTAGGAATTATGTGATTCCTAATGGATTGCAAGGAGATCCAAATTCAATAACTAATGAATTAATCAACCACAATGATTCAAAACCCTCAAAACACACTAATTAATCTTGAAATACCACGTGAATCTAAGATTAACAGCAAAATCAATTTCGAGATCCCCTTTTATAGAAAAGCAATTCATGGTTCAAATGATAAGCAATTGATGATGGTTAATAACAAGTAAATTAAGTACTCAAAACAAGCACACTATTTCGAATAAAACTAACTTAAATCTGACCAAGAAATGATTCAATCTAACCCTAGATATTATACACTAGAGAAGAAAAGAATACACAACAATTAGAAATTGATATGACTCACAATTTCAATTGTTACACTCGCCACAATCTCAATTCTTGGGATTGAAATTGATAAGAAGAAATTGAACTAGGATAACCCTAAGATCTTTCACATAAAAGTGATGTTTTTAATATGAAAATTGGCTTCTTCAAAACCTTACTTAAGTAAGTATTTATATTTGCTCTCTTTAGGGTTAGAAAGTCCACAAAATTATAACTATGCCACTTTTAAGGTGGCCGGTCCTAAATGAAAATTACAAACAAATGAAAATGTCCCAAAAGCAATTACAACATAAAATGGTTCATGGAACAATTACAAAGTATAAAATAATATAAATCTTCAAGAGCCAATGCTTCGAAGTGAAAATAATCGTAGCGGGCTATTGGATGCAAATCTGATTATGTCCCGTGGCCATGAAATAATGTAGGACATGTTAGTATCCCATGGAGAAATATTATTGTACCTCTAAGATTATTTTCTCAAATATTTATTAGATAAAAAGAAATGAAGTGAAATATAGGCGATTTGGATCATCATCTAAATCGAGTTCTGAAAGCATCTATGGTGCTGGAAAATTTCCCATCATCACCTCGGGCTTCTGAAGATTTGTCCTCAAATCTAGAGGGTCATTTCTGGAACTAAACCCTGACATCTATGTTGGCTTGTTCTCCCAGCTATCAGATGTACTGGATGTAGTTCTGATCTATTCTTGAAACTGGTGCACCTCAGCGCCTGATCTGTAGGTTCAGCCTGTTCCTCTTCAACCTCAACATCTTCCCTAGCGCCCTCCACAACAGTCATCACCCTTCATAACGGTCATCCCCCTCTTATTTGGACATTGTGCTGCCATATGCCCAAATCCCATGCATTTAAAGCATTTGATTTGGCGTGTTTTTCCACTAGTAGATCTGGGAACTATTTGCCTTACATCTGGTGCTATTACCTCTTTACCCTTCCCAGAAGGTATATTTTCTCTGGTAGTGCTAAGGGTAGTTTTATCCACTGCTCTCATCGTCTCACTTACCGCCTATGTCCCTCCTAATCGACCGTTAGCTGCTATGGGTCTAGTAGTAGTATTGGGCCTACTGCTTGGAACCCTAAACAAGTTGGACCTCCTTTGCCTCTCCACTTTCAAGGCTAACTGAATAGCCTCATCAAGTGTACTATAGTGCTGTAGCTCAACAACACACGTTATCTCATATTTCAGCCCTGAGACGAAGCGTGCTATGGTTTGTTCTGAAGGTTCGATTGACCTACATCTAATCATGAGGGTTTCAAATTCCTACACATAATCATCTACTATCTTGCCTCCCTACCTTAAAGTTTGCAGTTGCATAAACAGTTCTTGTTTGTAGTGCTCAAGAATAAATCTTTTTCTCAACCCCTCTTCATATCCCTCCATGTCTAAATCTCAACCTGCCCATCTCTATGCCTACTAATAATCAAATTCTTCCACCATAGTGTTGCGTATCTTGTAAACTCGACAGCAGCTAATCGGACTCTGGTATTTTCATCGATCTCATAGCATTCAAAGAGACCCTCAACCTTGTCCTCCCAATTCAAATAATCATCAGTCGAT
The DNA here is from genome assembly GCA_037954665.1 of Laguncularia racemosa. Taxonomy (NCBI): domain Eukaryota; kingdom Viridiplantae; phylum Streptophyta; class Magnoliopsida; order Myrtales; family Combretaceae; genus Laguncularia; species Laguncularia racemosa. The sequence continues at coordinate 19,275 of JBBMOL010001286.1, read as the reverse complement.
CCCCTACCGTCATAAGAAGGCATTTGCAACTTTACATACCCCAATCCTCGAGGTGGCTTGAAATCCCTATTCTAGTATGGATTAGCCCGAAGTTGTCATCCCTCTCTTCCCTATAAAGATGATGATCCCCATCCATCCTTCTATTCAAATTTCCTTTTCCCACTATTCTGTCTCTCTGAAGCTTTTGTAGAGTTACCCGAGGTGGTGCTTGAAGGTTCACCACTGGTGGTTATGGTAAAGTCATCTTATCAATCCTAGTTGCTAAAGTAGTAACTATGGTAGTAAGATCCTAAAGTTGTTCTTCCAAAGTCCTCCTTCCTATGGTATTATGGCCCTAACCTCCACCAACCTAGCTATTGGCTTCATTGCCAATTCCCCCATTTACACTCTTGTTAGACATAATGTGCTTTGAGGAAGTAGTTCCAAAATTTACAGCACACCACTTTAACAATAGTAATCCAAATGTATTAGCAACTATTATGATGTAATAGCTCACATCTCAAAGAGAATATCAAAGGCACAAGGAGAAATACTTTAGTACTCCAAATAATTTTAATAAATGAAGTACACATGCAACTACTTTAAGTAGATGGAATTAAATTCAACAAGAAGTGTTTAAGTAACTAGCTTAATTACTTTCACACTTTAATGATTTGTTTGAAGTATAATTCCCCCCACTCAACCTTCCTTTTCTTTCCTTGATTTTATACTACACTTAACCACAATGTACAGCACTTAACAAATACAAAATAATCAAAATCCACCGCTACTCTACTACTCTTATCCCACGGTGCTACTTCACTCTTCACACCAAAATTAATCTACACCGAAATGTGCAACCCTTCACAATTTTTGGCAAACACAACCCTACACACACTCCATGGTTCAGACTCCCAAACATATAAGTTTTACCACTACAAACACTAAAGCAAACCGCAACTTATACAGCAAAATAGCAACAATTCAAATTTGAAAATCAAACCACTTTACTAATTGTAACCCTTCCATAATTGGTAAGAAGTAATTTTCAAATTCAAACAAACACACATTAACTCCTTAAAACTTAATGTTTGTTTTGAAAGTCAAATAATTTCTAAATCTTCCACATTACTCAAATCTAGAAATGCTCAATTACACCTTTAATTTTCTAAAAACAAACAATGTAAGGATCATAATTTTTCTCCCTACACAATCGCACTTCCGAAATTTCATTCAAAATGCACTAGCTTTCCTCTTCCTTCATGGTGAAGTCCACAACATAGAATGATAGGAATCAAAATCTGACAAGATCTATCATTAGGGTAAGAACTAAAGGATTTCGAATCATGGCGATGAGGAGCCATTTTGAGCAAATTAACCCTGGAATTATTCATTTACTAACCTCTTTTATCTTATTCATGTATTATATATTCCAACAGGCACACTTATCATATTTTATGGGGTGATGGAAAAACTCACTTAGACTCAATTTGTGAGTTATCCATGGATCGACCTGAACCGGTGATGAGTTGGGCCGATGAATCCTATGGAAGAGCTCACATGATGAAGACTATTTTCTTTTGTTTTGTATTTGTTATTTGGACTATTTTATGTTGTATTTTTTTTTGGGACACTTTCATTTTTTATTGTAATTGTCATTTAGGACCGGCCACCTTAAAAGTGGCATAGTTGTAATTTTGTGCATTTTCTAACCCTAAAGGGAGCAAGTATAAATACTTGCTTATAGTAGGGTTTGAGGAGGCCAAAATTTTCAGAACACACTTCACATTTTCGTGAGAGGGCTTAGGGTTTCCCTAGATTCAATTTCTCTTATCAATTTCAATTTCTAAGAGTTGAAATTGTGGCGAGTGCAACAAAGGGCAATTGTGAGTAATATCAATTCCTTCTTTTTTGTGTTTCCTTTTCATCACTAGTGAGTCATATCTAGGGTTGATTTGGATGTTCTTGGTTAGATTTTTTATTGCAACTGTGATCAATTATCATGTTATAAGATTAAATGATTTAGTATTTGTTATCATCATCAATATTTGAATCATTTGTGACGTGAATGGTTATTGTTGGAAGAGGATAAATCACGGCATTAGATCTAGTCATCTTGGTGTAATTCACGTGGATTTCACTTGTTTTATTGTTATTTGGTGAAGATTAACCTTGTTAGATAGTTGATTGCATCTTTAGACCTTTGGATTTCATCAAAATTCCATTAGGGTTCACACAATTTCCTAGTCCAATTGAACCGATTCATATGTGTGAGTTGGGGTTGTTTCTTTGATTCATTTGCATGAGCTTGGCCTTGTTTTTTGATCTTTTGGTATTAGAGCTATATCATATTTAGATTTAAGATTGAACACATCCTAATTGAAGAATCGATTATAAACATTGGAAATTGACGCCATTATTCCTGAGATTGAGACTAGTTTGATTGTCTCTCAAATTGGTTTTGTATGTGCTTAATCTTGGTTTTAGGCACATCATCTTTTGGTGTCAAAGCTATCATTCTTGGATATGAAATCTTCATACATGTTCATAGTTGTGGATTTAGAATTATAAAGATTGACGGTTTATGCAATTTGGAGGACTTGTTTGATTTCATTGTGTAATTAGTCTTTCAATTAGGGTTTGTGTGCTTGGGCTTGGTTTTGAGCACATCATCTTTTGGTATCAGAGCTTGAGGTTTAAGAGGAGGGATTTGCAAATTGAATTTTGGAAATTTAGGGTTCATAGGTTTACATTTTGATTCCGAAATTGAAAATAGAAAATTGAATTGTTTATGTGATTGCTTGAAGTGGCATGATTGTCTTGTTTGGGAAGTTGAAGTTGCAGCTTGTTGAGTGATTTTTGAATATTTACTGAAGCCTTTTTGTTGTGGAATTCACCGTGAAGGAAAGGGGAAAGATAGTGCACTTGTGAATACAATTTCGGAAGTACAATTGTGTAAGTAGAGAATTGTGATTCTTACATTGTTTAAATTCAGAATTGGGGAGAGCATTTGCAATTTCCAGATTTGAGTAGTGTGGAAGAATGGAAGTTATTTGATTTTCAAAACAAGCATTAAGAGTGAAGGAGTTAATGTGTGTTTGTTTGAATTTGAAAATCATTTCTTACCAATTGTGGAAGAGTTGCAATTAGTGAAGTAGTTTGATTTTCAAATTTGAATTGTTGCTATTTTTGTGTATGAGTTGCGGATTGCTTTGGTTTTTTATAACGGCAAGGAAGTGTATACTTTGAAGTATTATATGTAGAGTTGTGCTTACAAAAAAAAATTGTGGAGGTTGTTGCACCGTGGTTGTATGTGTATGAATTGTGGTGTAAAAAGGAGTATTGAATTGTTGGCATTGTGTTTGTATGTTGAGTGAGGGAATTTCCATTTGTGAATTTGTGGAAGTTGTGTGGAGTAAGGTGCTGTACATTGAGGCTAAAGTGTGAGAGTGTGGTGCATGGAAGGCAAATTGTGAAGGAGAAGAGTGGTAGTGATAGGAATAAAAATCCGACAAGACCTATCATTAGGGCAAGAACTGAAGGATTTCAAATCTTGGCGTTGAGGGCCTATTTTGAACAGATTGACCCCGGAATTATTTATATATTAACCTCTTTTCTATTATTGTTATATTATGTATTCCAACAGGCACACTTATCATATTCTATAGGTGATACGCTCAGAACGTATATATAAAATGGGAGCGTAAATTGCAGCAAGTGCACTGGTCGTATCAAGTAATAAAGTGGTGAAAAGTAAGGTTGTCGATCCCTCGAGGAACCAATAGAGTACTAGATCTATGGCAATTCTTATCAATATCTAGGTAATTAAAAAGGGGTTTTGAAATGTCTAATCTAAAAATTTAACTTAAAGCAACAAGGAAAATTTTATGAAGAATCTATCAATTATGAACAAGGGAAATTAGAATTCACCCTAGATTTGTTAATCAAATTGCTACCATGTTATATCAACTTGTGGTTATAAGTTTATTCAAGTGAGTTTAGAAAATCCTTTTTAGGGATGTTGACCTTAAATTAATTAGTCGGCTTCCGCGTCTCCAATTAACCAAGGAATCAAAATTATGTTCATACACCTCCCGATGCTACAAACAACTAATGCCCTAAATCAATTAACCCTAATCCCTTAGTGATTAATTAACAAGAAACATTGCATTGTGCCCTCCATAGACTCTAATTAAACCAATTATCGCAACTCCCGTATTGACAATCAATCTAATTAAGAATTCCTAACAAATCCTCATCAACTCCCGTATCAAAAGGATTTCTAACAATTATAATGAAAGACCAATTATAATTGAAATCAAAGGAATTGCAATCATGAATAATCCTAATAATTCCTAATCATATAACATGGCTACAATTATCCTTTTAACATTCTAGGGTTTCATCCAATTTCCTACAAGGATGATTTAGAACATTATAGTATGAATTGCATAAAAACAATTGAAATAAATAGATGCAATGGAATTCATATTAAACAACAAGATTAAACTAATAAATGGCATAAAAGAAAATAAAGTAAATGGAACAATTGCTATAATCTTCAAGAGCTTCAATCTTCCAAAATGACTCCTTGAATTCTTCAATTGAAAGCAAACTTCAACAAAATGACATTCTTTCTTCAAACTAAACTTTGGAAAAATCTAAAGTACCTAAGGAAATTCTAATGAGGCTAGAACAAAGAAGAAGAAAAAGAATTCTAAACAAAAGAAAGGATGGATTCTCCAACAAAAAGGGGATGCTTCCAAGGTTCACACAAGGGGTCTATTTATAGATCCAAAGAGGAGGGGGATGAGGTGGATCTGATGAGGATTTGAGTCAGCAAATTAATTAAGATATGATTTTGGAGAGATTCTTGCAATGGATATCCGGGGAGTAATGAAGGCCGGCTCAAGGCCGGTTTAAAGGCCGACGGCTTTACTTCTTTTTGAGGCCGGTTTAATATAGGCCGGCTCAAGGCCGGCGGCCTTCAGTGTAATCCTTCTCTCACTTCTTCAATTTTGTGAAAAACTCCTCCAATTAACTTGTAATTTACTTTTGGGTCCTCAAAACCTGTATTTTCACAAAAAAAACACCATTAAGTATCATTTCTTTATATTTTCTTATAATATTGAAATAAATTTAATATAAGTCCAAAAGAAAATATAAGTATAATGTGATCTTATCAACATCCCCACACTTGAACTTTTGCTTGTCCTCAAGCAAAATAATTGATTTAAACAAGAGAAATCCATCATTGAACTTCTGGTGCCCATTGTTCTGACCATACTGAAATTTGTAACTAGTATATCTAGTTGAAATTTAGTAGTTAATCTAAATACAACAGATTTTTAATCCCAGTGTTTAACAATAGAAAACAATACTTAGTCCATAAGGAAAAACATTCATTTAAACTTCATTGGTTATTAGCAAGTATCATCTCCCTCAATTTTACTTCTCTAAACAAGATAACAAGGAGTGAAAGCATATGGTATCCATTTTTTTCTAGAATTTCTCCCCCCTTTTTTTTTTTTTTTTTTTATTTGCCTTGATTGGCAGCGGAGTGAGACTTCACTCTTTTGAGGGACCAAAGCTCGCCCATGTCAACCTGACTTGCATTAAGGTACTAATATTTTTTCCTTTCCGCCCTTCTCGTTATTGTGAGTTCATTGAGTCGGCACATCCTGGGCTCATCGCCTAAGTGACCAGGTTTTAAAGGGACCCCTACGAACTCTTCCTCACACTAACATTTAAGATTGGATACTCTTAACTCACTTTCCTGAGTTATTGGAGTAAAGGCTTTTTTTTTTTTTTTTTTTTTTTTTTTAAGGGATCACTAAGTAAAATATTTCCTTTACCTCTTTCACTAGGTGTTAAGGTATTCTCAAAGAAATTTCAAGAGAGATTTATCCCAACCAATTTTTCCTTGAAGTAAACTTGCTTGTTTTTTCAACTTAAGGACTCAATCTCAAGTTCAAAGGCTAAACATAGGGTAAACCCATTCTCTAGAGATTTTACTATTAAATTTTAACTATGTAAACTAATCACAACAGTTGGCGAGTGGGGCACCAATCTAAGTCAATTTCAAGATTCCATTGATGGTAAACACTTAAGGACATAAATAAAGCATGGGATTTGTAAGCTCATGATGTGTGCAATCATTATAATTCTACATTTATAATCCCTTCCCCACATTTAAATTGGACAATGTCCTCATTGTTCCTAATATATCACAAAATTAAGGGAACGAATGTCAATGCAGAAATTGAAATACTAGTACTTCCCTGGTGTAAAATTGTTCATCAAGAAGAAAATTCCTCCTAAAATGTCTGTCATCCTTGGAGTGTCTTGATTGCACCGGCGGCTCTTATCCAACCTTGAATTAGTTTTTTTTTTTTTTTTTTTTAAACAACACTAGTGTATATACTTTTTGAGCATGGGCTGCCTCCCATGAAGCGCTTAGTTTATAGTCGCTAGCCCGACTTTTCCAGTTCAAGTTCTTGAATCTCCTAAATCCACAGTTGTGGCGTTTCTATCAACATGTTCCCCTTCATAGTAATGTTTGAGAAGATAACCGTTTACTTTGAAAGTACGGTTGTCTTCTGCCTTCAACTCAACTGCACCATAAGGAAACACATTAACAATTTCAAATGGTCCAGACCATCGTGATTTCAACTTACCTGGGAATAGCTTCAATCGAGAGTTGTACAATAAAACTCTTTGACTAGGCAAGAACTCCCGCTGTAAGATGTTCTTATCATGCCATCGCTTTGCTCTCTCCTTGTAAATTCTCGCATTTTCATATGCTTCCTCTCTCATCTCAGCCATTTGATTCAATTGGAGCAACCTCTTTTCACCTGCAGCTTGCAACTCAAAGTTAAGATATTTTATGGCCCAGTATGCCTTGTGCTCAAGCTCCACGGGTAGGTGACATGATTTACCATAAACAATCTTGTAGGGGAACATTCCAATAGGTGTTTTAAAAGCTGTTCTATAAGCCCACAATGCATCATCAAGTTTTAAAGACCAATCCTTTCGGGATGCATTGACAGTTTTCTCTAAGATTCGCTTAATTTCCCTATTGGATACCTCAACCTGTCCACATGTTTGTGGATGATAAGGGGTGGCAATTTTGTGAGTAACTCCATATTTTAATAATAATTTCTCAAATTGCCTGTTACAAAAATGTGTTCCCCCATCACTTATTATAGCTCTAGGTACCCCAAATCTTGAAAATATATTCTTTTTCAAAAATTTAATGACAACCCTACTGTCATTAGTTTGTAGAGCAACTGCCTCTACCCATTTCGAAACATAATCAACAGCTAAAAGAATATATTTGTTTGAAAAAGATGAGGGAAAGGGACCCATAAAGTCGATTCCCCAAACGTCAAAAAGTTCAATTACAAGTATATTATTTTGTGGTAATTCATGTCTTCTTGAAATATTGCCAGTCCTTTGGCATTGAGCACAAGTCATAATGAAGTTCCTGCAATCATGAAACAAACTGGGCCAATAAAATCCGCAAGATAAAATTTTTGCTACTGTTCTTTCTACCCCAAAGTGACCTCCTGTTTCTTTGGAGTGACAGTGCTGTATTATGCTAAGCTGTTCAATTTTAGGCACACATCGTCTAATTACTTGGTCAGCACAGGATTTAAACAAATACGGCTCATCCCAAAAATAAATTCTTCACGTCATGCAAAAATTTCTTTTTCTGTTGGAATGACAAACCATATGGTATGATTTTTCTAACCAAGTAATTAACTATGTCGGCATACCAAGGTAATTCATGGATGTCTATTGCATGCAAATTCTCATCAGGGAATTTTTCATTGATGGGTGTTTCTAAACAATCATATTCCAAACGTGATAAATGATCAGCAACCACATTTTCACTTCCCTTTTTATCCTTAATTTCTAAGTCAAATTCTTGCAGCAATAGAATCCAACGAATTAACCTGGGTTTAGCATCAGCTTTAGCAAATAAATACTTAAGAGCAGCATGATCTGTGTATACTATTACTTTAGAACCTATCAAGTAAGACCTAAACTTGTCACATGCAAATATCACTGCTAATAGCTCTTTTTCTGTTGTGGCATAGTTTTTCTGGGCCTCGTTCAAGGTTCTACTTGCATAGTATATAGCATGAAAGATCTTACCTCTTCTTTGCCCTAGTACTGCCCCCACGGCATAGTCACTAGCATCACACATCAGCTCAAATGGAATCTCCCAATTTGGTGCAACAATCACTGGTGCAGAGCTGAGCTTCTCCTTCAATATATTGAATGCCTGCAAACAATTTTCATCAAACACAAAAGTAGGGTCTTTTTCAAGTAAATTACACAGAGGTCTAGAGATTTTAGAGAAGTCCCTGATAAATCTCCTGTAAAAGCCAGCATGTCCCAAGAAGCTCCTGACTCCTTTTACTGAAGTGGGTGGTGGCAACTTCTCTATTACTTCCACTTTTGCCTTGTCAACTTCAATCCCTTTTTCTGACACCTTGTGACCTAACACTATTTCCCTCTCGTACCATAAAATGGCATTTCTCCCAATTTAGAAGTAGGTTAGTTTCCTTACATCTTTTAAGCACACAGCCTAAATTTTCCAAACATGATTCAAATGACTTCCCAAAAACAGAGAAGTCATCCATAAATATTTCAATAAATTCTCTAACATGTCAGAAAATATAGACATCATACACCTCTGAAAAGTAGCAGGTGCATTACAAAGACCAAAGGGCATTCTCCTAAATGCAAAAGTACCATAGGGACAAGTAAATGTGGTTTTCTCCTGATCCTCGGACGCTATATGAATTTGATTATACCCAGAATAACCATCAAGGAAACAGTAATAATCATGCCCTGCGAGTTTTTCTAACATCTGATCAATGAAAGGTAAGGGAAAGTGGTCTTTACGGGTGGCATTATTCAATTTTCTATAATCTATGCAAACTCGCCACCCTGTCACAGTACGGGTTGGGATCAATTCATTGGCATCATTCTTTACCACTGTCATGCCACCTTTCTTTGGTACAACTTGGACAGGACTAACCCATTTACTATCAGAAATTGGAAAAATAATGCCTGCATCTAACAATTTAAGCACTTCCTTTTTTACAACTTCCTTAAGAGTTGGGTTAAGTCTTCTTTGTGGTTGTACTGTAGGTTTACACTCAGCTTCAAGAAATATCCTATGAGTACACATTAAAGGGCTAATTCCCTTAATATCCGCAATGGTCCACCCGATAGCTTCCTTATGTTCTCTAAGAACATCCAAAAGTTGTTGCTCTTGATCACCTGTCAAAGAAGAAGAAATGATAATTGGCAAAGTATCATTTGTTCCAAGATAAGCATACTTTAAATGACCAGGCAAAGGTTTAAGTTCAAGCACCGGGGGTTGTGTCAATGATGGCATCGGTTTCTTCTCAGTGGATCCCAGCTCCTCATAGTGTCGAGTCTTGAATTCATAAACTTGTTCAACACGTTCTTCTTGGGGTTCATCTTCACCATCACTCCAATCATCTAAATCCCTAAGAACTGACTCCATCGTGTCCACACCTGCATTCTCTTCCATGAACTCAGAGGAAAGCTCATCAACACTATCAATAGTGTAACAGGATTTACAGTCATCAAATTTCTTTGTAGCCTCATACACATTAAACGTGACTTGTTCATCCATAACTCTTAAAGTAAGCTTACCTTGTTCCACATCAATTAAGGCTTTACCTGTTGCAAGGAATGGTCTGCCAAGGATCATGGGTACCTCTTTATCCTCCTCCATCTCCAAGACTATAAAGTCAACTGGAAAGATGAATTTATCTACTTTCACTAGGACATTTTCCACAATCCCTCTTGGGTATTTGATGCTCCTATCAGCAAGTTGCAAGGTAACATGAGTTCCCTTGCACTCTCCAAGTCCAATTTCCTAAAAATAGATAGAGGCATTAAATTTATACTTGCACCGGAGTCAATAAGAACTTTATCAAAATGAAAATTTCCTATGGTGCAAGGAACAGTAAAACTCCCCTGATCTCTTTGTTTTCTTGGCAAACTAGGTACATCATTCTGTAAGATCATTGAACGTTCCCCTGTAAGCATCACCGGTTCATTCCCCTTTAATCTTCCTCTTCTTTGTGAGTAAATCCTTCATGAACCTAGCATATGATGGCATCTGCTGAAGTGCTTCTGCAAAAGGAATGTTAATTTGCAATTTTTTAAAGACTTCTAAAAATTTAGCAAATTGTGAATCCAATTGTTGTTGCTTCAGCCTTCCTGGGAAAGGAATAGGAGGAACATATGCTTTCACTTTTGGTGAATTTTTCTTTGATTCCTCTTCCTTTTGTTTCCCTTTATCTTTTTCCAGGTTAACCTCCTCTTCCTCAAGTTTCTTATCAACCAATTCCTTACCACTTCTTAACATAATAGCATTTACACCCTTAGGATTTTGCTCAGTATTGCTAGGTAAAGACCCAGATGGTCTATTACTCAACTGTTGAGACATTTGACTAAGCTGATTTTCAAGATTCCTAATGGTGGCTTGTTGATTTTGCAACATTGTGTCAGTCTTTTGCATATAACTTATCATGAGTTCTTCCATTTTAGACTGACCTTGCTGAGAAGAGGTATTATGATTAGGATATTGTTGATGGGAGTATTATGATTAGGACCTTGCTTTTGAAATCCAGGAGGTTTAAGTACATTGTTATCATTTCTCCATGAGAAATTTGGATGATTACGCCACCCTGGATTGTAGGTGTTTGAATAAGGTCCTTGATTACCTCTTTGGAAATTGTTGACAAAATTTACTTGCTCTCCATGGGATGAGGAGGAAAAGTTTCCAGATGGGCACTCAAGAGTTGAGTGTGGTCCTGAGCATAACTCACAACAAGAAATTTGATTAACATTGAAAGAAGGTGTAGAGGTAAGTTTACTTACCTGGGCGGTAAGAGCAGAAATCTGAGCTGTTAAGGTGTCCATGTCATTGGCAGATGCCACTCTAGACTTACCTCTTTCATGTTGCCAATTATGTGCACTAGAGGCCATTTCATCTATCAAAGCACTAGCCTCATCATATGTCTTACTCATTAGTGCACCACCAGAAGCAGCATCTACCAGAGATCTCAATGTGTCATCTAAACTGAGATGAATATCTCAATAAGGAGATTATCTGGTAATCCATGATGGGGGCATTTTCTAATTGCCTCCTTGAATCTTTCCCATGCTTCATAAAGTGATTCACCACTAAACTTACTGAAGTTTGTGATGTCATTTCTTAACCTAGCAGTTCTAGCTGGTGGAAAAAATCTCCTTAAAAATTTAGATGAGAGATCTACCCAAGTGGTTACAGAGTCTTGTGGCAATGAATTGTACCAAGCCCTAGCTTTTTCTCTAAGTGAAAACGGAAAAAGTTGTAGCCTAATTACATCATCAGATACATTATTCATTTTCACTGTATTACAATATTGAAGAAATACTGCAATATGCTCATCAGGACTCTCATTTGGATATCCTCCAAATTGATTTGATTGAACCATTTGAACGAGTGCTGGTTTTTAACTCGAAATTATTAGCCTGAATTGTTGGTCTTCTAATTGCAGGACCTGAAACAACAGGTATCGTGTATTCCCGAAGTGCTCTACCAACACCTTGAATCTGATTGTTGTTCTCATCTGCCATGTTCTCTTCTTCCTTTCTTCTCTGCTCTCTTCTAAGTTGTCGCAAAGTGCGTTCTATCTCAAGATTAATTGGTAGAAGTTCAGCACTTCTACTCCTGCGCATAAAAAGAACCTTAAAGAGAATGGGAAAACGATCACACAAAGATAAGAAAAATTAAATAACAAAATAATTGTGCTTAAATTACCAACAGAATTACGAAATCTAATATCTATTAGTTCCCCGGCAACGGCGCCAAAAACTTGATACGCTCAGAACGTATATATAAAATGGGAGCGTAAATTGCAGCAAGTGCACTGGTCGTATCAAGTAATAAAGTGGTGAAAAGTAAGGTTGTCGATCCCTCGAGGAACCAATAGAGTACTAGATCTATGGCAATTCTTATCAATATCTAGGTAATTAAAAAGGGGTTTTGAAATGTCTAATCTAAAAATTTAACTTAAAGCAACAAGGAAAATTTTTATGAAGAATCTATCAATTATGAACAAGGGAAATTAGAATTCACCCTAGATTTGTTAATCAAATTGCTACCATGTTATATCAACTTGTGGTTATAAGTTTATTCAAGTGAGTTTAGAAAATCCTTTTTAGGGATGTTGACCTTAAATTAATTAGTCGGCTTCCGCGTCTCCAATTAACCAAGGAATCAAAATTATGTTCATACACCTCCCGATGCTACAAACAACTAATGCCCTAAATCAATTAACCCTAATCCCTTAGTGATTAATTAACAAGAAACATTGCATTGTGCCCTCCATAGACTCTAATTAAACCAATTATCGCAACTCCCGTATTGACAATCAATCTAATTAAGAATTCCTAACAAATCCTCATCAACTCCCGTATCAAAAGGATTTCTAACAATTATAATGAAAGACCAATTATAATTGAAATCAAAGGAATTGCAATCATGAATAATCCTAATAATTCCTAATCATATAACATGGCTACAATTATCCTTTTAACATTCTAGGGTTTCATCCAATTTCCTACAAGGATGATTTAGAACATTATAGTATGAATTGCATAAAAACAATTGAAATAAATAGATGCAATGGAATTCATATTAAACAACAAGATTAAACTAATAAATGGCATAAAAGAAAATAAAGTAAATGGAACAATTGCTATAATCTTCAAGAGCTTCAATCTTCCAAAATGACTCCTTGAATTCTTCAATTGAAAGCAAACTTCAACAAAATGACATTCTTTCTTCAAACTAAACTTTGGAAAAATCTAAAGTACCTAAGGAAATTCTAATGAGGCTAGAACAAAGAAGAAGAAAAAGAATTCTAAACAAAAGAAAGGATGGATTCTCAACAAAAAGGGGATGCTTCCAAGGTTCACACAAGGGGTCTATTTATAGATCCAAAGAGGAGGGGGTGAGGTGGATCTGATGAGGATTTGAGTCAGCAAATTAATTAAGATATGATTTTGGAGAGATTCTTGCAATGGATATCCGGGGAGTAATGAAGGCCGGCTCAAGGCCGGTTTAAAGGCCGACGGCTTTACTTCTTTTTGAGGCCGGTTTAATATAGGCCGGCTCAAGGCCGGCGGCCTTCAGTGTAATCCTTCTCTCACTTCTTCAATTTTGTGAAAAACTCCTCCAATTAACTTGTAATTTACTTTTGGGTCCTCAAAACCTGTATTTTCACAATAAATACCATTAAGTATCATTTCTTTATATTTTCTTATAATATTAAAATAAATTTAATATAAGTCCAAAAGAAAATATAAGTATAATGTGATCTTATCACACATGTTATTAGCCAAGTCTACATTAAGTCCAATTTATTAAGTCATAAACACACATCATGCAATAGCTACCACATACTTGGAATCATGTAGATCATGAACTAAAAGTTAAACCACCACCTCTAAACTTGAATATTTTATATGAAACAAGAAATATTCATCATGATTTTCAACCTAAAGTTCTAAAAGATCAAATTTTATTTTCTTTAATAGATTCAACATCTAAAATTTCATTAAATATTTTCATTAAGGAAAATCATTTAGTTTAATTAAGTTACATAGAGTTGTATTTTAATGTTTGATTTGAAACCAAAGGTCTCTTAAATTGATTTATTAACTAGTTTAGGCTAACTAAATGTACTTTTGAAATTATTATTATTATCATTATCATTATTATTATTATTTGAAATACTACTCAAGAGGAAAGGTGAATTAAGTTTGATTTCCATTTTCTAGAAGATAATAACTTTTTACCTAATCAATCAAATGAATGCAATAATGAACAAGTAAAATATTAAAAAATAAAAGAGAAAAAGGATTTAGAAGATTAAGCCTAAATTTAATATGGAGTTCAAACTGCACCCATCTCTTTATGGACACATAATGCCTCAAACCGAAGACTTCACACCACTCTCATTAATCACAACAAATAACAATGGCTCAAAGAGCCTACACAATGTTTTTATACTCCCAAATATAAGTGATGTGCTCAAGGGATCTTAATACCAATTAACAAGAACACACACACAATTGATTCAATTCCAATTAAAAATGGCATGAACAAGATAGAAGATATAACCCCCAAATGGCATGAAACAAGCATTAAAAACCCTAAATGGCGTAGACCAAATTAAGATGCATCACAATTGAATTCCAATACTAATCAAATACAAAGGAACAATTCAATTCCAATCCTTACAATTGGTGTGAAAACCTAGCAATATAAGAACCCTAATTTGGCATGAAAGGAACAAACAAACTCAACCAATTATAAACTAGATATTACTCACTAGCAATAATCGGATGCAACTTAAGAAATCTTGATATGACTCACAAGAATTCCTTAAGCTAAGTCCTTACAATTTCACAAGTGAAATTGATAAAAGTAAGGTGGCGTCAAAAGAGCACTCCTGTGGCAACAAATTTTAAGTTTATAATCTTCAAAAAAGTCCCCTTCTAACCCTACTTTGCATATTTATACTTGCTCTAAATAGGGTAAATTTAACAAAGAAAATTACAAGTGAAAAATAAGTGTGGCCAGTTTTCGCACTAAAGGAAATTACAAGTAAACCCTCATAACTAGCCGGCTTCTTGCATCTCCATGGAACAATATTAGACCGGTTCTTCTTTGATTGATGTAAGTCCATGAATGACCCACAATTGAGCCTTAGTGAATTTCACCTGCTGTCCTGTAAAACTGACAAATTTACCTGCTACAACGTAGAGACAAATTATTATGAAATGAATAAAGATAATATGTGGATGTTTAGAATCATTGGCTTCCCCACTGTTAGATCCAGAGGTTTTATTCCCATCATCTCCTCGAGCCTCTAAAAGATTTGTCCTCAAATCTAAGGAGTTTTTTCTTGGACTAACATCCCGTGCTAGTGCGTGCTTATTGGCTTGAAGTCTTAAGTAGTCATTATTTTTACTGATCTGTTCTTAGAATGTGCAAACTTCAAATGGGGACATAGGAGTTAATATAACCTGTGCACCATCTTTCGGAAACATATAAGTGTTTCTGAACCCGTCATGTAGCACCTTCCTATCAAACAACCAAGGCCTACCCAACAGTATATGAAAGGCACACATAGGAAGAACATCATAGACAATCTCATCATTGTATCTATCTCCTATACTGAATAGCACCTTTGCCTTCTATGTAACATGCAAACTACCCTGATCATCCAGCCAATGTAATTTATAAGGGTGTAGATGTAGACTAATGACTAGTTGTAAATTATTTACTAATGCAGCAGATACGGCATTAGTGTAACTACCACAATCGATGAAAAGAACACACAAATTACGTCTAATTCGACAAGGTGTGTAGAATAGGTTCTCCCTTTGTATGTCCCTGACGTTTGGAGATATCGTCATGACCCTACGTAACACATTAATAGGAAAATATTTATCATCTCCCTTGTTCACATGTGTCTCAATGTCATGATCACCATAATATTCCTGCAGTACTATGGACAAATCTATAGGCTCGACAACTTCTTCTTGACCATCCTCATTGTTTCCTTCCATAACAGTCATCACTCTTTTGTTGGGACACTGAGCAGCCATGTGTCTAAAACCCATGCATTTGAAACACTTAATTTGCTGCATTTTCCCACTAGTTGTCCTTGGCACTGTTTGCCTGAAATTAGCTCCAATAGCCTCTTTTCCTTTCCCTGAAATCTCCCTCTCCCTATCAGTGTTAGAGGTATTCTTGTCCATAGTCTTATCATGTCCCCCTACTCCTTTTTACCCTCCCATCTAACCATCTAACCCAAGAGGTTTGGTAGAAGTTCCATACATGTTACTAGTTGCTCGAAAAGGGTTGGATTGCCTCTATCTCTCCACTTTCAAGGCTAACTGAATAACCTCATCAAGTGTGTTATACCTTTATAGCTCTACAACATAGGCAATTTCATACTTCAACCTAGACACAAATCATGTTAGGGTTTGTTCAGGAGGCTTGACTAACCCACATTTGATCATTAGTGTCTCAAACTCCTGTACATAATCATCAACTGTTTTGCTTCCTTGTGTTTAGAGATGCATAAACAGCTCCTGCCTATAATTCTTAAGTATAAAGCTTTTTCTCAACACCCGTTTCATGTCCCGCCAGGCATGTATATCAGCTTCACCATCTCTTCGTCTACTAACCACCAGGTTTTTCCACCATAATGCGACATAGCCTATGAATTCCACAGTTGCAAGATGAACCCGAGTGTTATCATCAATCTCATAGCACTTGAATAGACCCTCAACCTTGTCCTTCCAATCCAAATAATCATTTGTAGAACCTTCACCATCAAACGAAGGCAGCTACAATTTCACATACTCCAATCCTCGAGGTAGTTTGAAGTCCCTGTTTGGATAAGGTTCATTCTCAAAATTATCATCTCTTTCCTCTCTAAGAGCATGATAATCTTCCTCTATTCTCCTACCCCTATTACCTCCAACAGCTCCCTCCCTATGAACATTCAGAGGGACTACTCTAGGTAGAGGTGCTTGAGGATTTACCATTGGTGGTTGTGGTATCATCATTTGATCTATCCTTGTTGCTAATGTAGCAACAATGGTGGTGAGATCCTACAACTGCTCCTCCAATGTTCTTCCACTTGCAGCTCGATCACCCTGATTGCCACCAACTTGACTATTAGCCTCATTGCCAATTCCCCCATTCACACTATCATTCGACACAGTTGATGAATTGATTTGTTGAAACACAAAAACAATTCAAGACCACTATAATATACTTCACGTCAAATGCACAACACACAATAATCACTCTATGGTACATACACACTCATGGTGTAACAACCTTCTAACCACAACACACACACTACACCACGTACACACACTCATGGTGCAGCACACACTCTACGGTTCCACTTCCAATCATGGTAACAAATAAAATGGAAACAATTATAAACACTTCCCCAAATGGTAAGTAAATAACTCCAACTAGTCAAAGTGTATTATGATGATCAATACACAATTACTCCCTCAAGTTAAAGATTGATTTTGAATTTCAAAACGTTTCCTAATCCTCCATGCAAGAAGAGCAAATCTGGAAATGAAAATACACTTTAATTCTGAATTCCTCAAGAAAATGCACTTTCCTTTCTTCCTCAACAATCAACTCACGACAAGATGAAGATTACAAAGATCAATTCTGAATTTCCACTTCCAATTCCGCAACAATAAAGTATATCACAATACAATTACATATAATTACTTCAATTAAGAAAGGGAAGAATAAGAACCCTAATTCCCAAATTGAAGTTCATGCAAATCCCTTCTCAAAACCCTTGCTCTGATACCAAATTATAATGTGCTCAAGGGATCTCAATACCAATTAACAAGAACACACACACAATTGATTCAATTCCAATTAAAAATGGCGTGAACAAGATAGAAGATATAACCCCCAAATGGTGTGAAACAAGCACCAAGAACCCTAAATGGCGTGGACCAAATTAAGATGCACGACAATTAGATTCCAATACCAATTAAATACAAAGGAACAATTCAATTCCAATCCTTACAATTGGCGTGAAAACCTAGCAATATAAGAACCCTAATTTGGTGTGAAAGGAACAAACAAACTCAACCAATTATAAACTAGATATTACTCACTGGCAATAATCGGATGCAACTTAAGAAATCTTGATATGACTCACAAGAAGTCCTTAAGCCAACTCGCCACAATTTCACAAGTGAAATTGATAAGAGTAAGGTGGCGTGGAGAGAGCACTCCCACGACAACAAATTTCAAGTGTATAATCTTCAAAAAAGTCCCCTTCTAACCCTACTTTGCAAAATACTTGCTCTAAATAGGGCAAATTTAACAAAGAAAATTACAAGTGAAAAACAACAAGTGTGGCTGGTTTTTGCACTAAAGGAAATTACAAGTAAACCCTAATAAGTAGTCGGCTTCTTACATCTCCATGGAACAATATTGGACCGTTTCTTCTTTGATTGATGTAAGTCTATAAATGACCCATAATTGAGCCTTAGTGAATTTTACCTGCCATCCTATAAAACTAACAAATTTACCTACTACAATGTAGTGACAAATTATTATGAAATGAATAAAGATAACATGTGGATGTCTGGAATCATTAGTTTAAATTGGCTTCCCCACTACTGGATCCAGAGGTTTGATTCCCATCAACAAGTATAGTGCCTCTCTCAGATGAGTTTGCGAGTAAATAGCACTTTGCATTACATTAAGGTTTACAAGATATTAATAAAATTAAGTACAAGAGACAATTTTGAAGTTAAGCAAGTGAACAATGAATTAATTGTAGTTTTGTAGCTTGAAAATTGTCCTCTATCTACCTCCTTTAACTTGTATTCAAAACCCTTAGAAAAACTTAGCCATTGCTCTTCTTCAAGTCCTCATTAAAGGCTTCTAACGACTAGCTCTTATTAAAACTTGTTGAATGGTTTCTTTAAAAAGGCTAACTAGCTGAACAGTTCCTTAAGAACTAATAGGTTGATAGCTTTTCTATTAAGGGTTATAGTGCTTCATGTAACCAATTGGACGACTCAACACATAACCAGTTAGTTTGCTAGCAACAAAACAACAAAGTCCCTTTTTGTCAACACACAACAAGCTCACTTCACAGTTTAACCAAATTAAGAGCAAATCAAAGCAACATATATTGATATAAATATAACAACAAAATAGGTTCAAGAGGTTGACACGTAATTTTATGAATTAACCATGATTTTATAAAGTTCAATGTTATGATTAATTCAACCTATTAATACTTGTAGTTATCTTCTCATCATAATTACATACAAATCTTTCAATTCAACAATCTCCCCCTTTTTGATGAGGACAAAACTTTTCAATCATGCTCCTTCTCAATTAAGCATCTAATATTAAAAAGAAATTTCCAAGATTTGAGTTTAAGAATTGATAATTAACTTAAAGGGAATTCTAAACTATTTAAGAAGTCAAAAGTAACTTTGTTTAGTAAGAAGACATAGTGAGGCATCCGGTAAACCCTAAAATATTTCAATTCAAGAATTAGTGTGAAGGAAAATATCAAGAAATACATTAGAAAATGAATACAAAAACCCAATTGTGAATTAGGAGTCACTTTGCGATATGCAAACTAACTAGCATATCCAAAACTT